>JAAAKE020029004.1:0-27467 GCA_010014785.2 Anisolabis maritima | reverse complement strand
AAGGATTCCCTGAATTATGACATGGGGCGAGATCTTCTTTAAATGCAGTGGCAATAGAGTTGGAGTTGACCTTCATTGATACAGTGGCTGTCTCGATGATAGCTGTTGATGCGACTCACCTAAACAGAAAAGTTCGTTTGGAAATTACGTTAATGTTTTATAAATTTAATTCAAGCAAGGTGCCAGGTGCAGTAATAAAAACTAATTGACTTGTTCTTCAGACACCAATTGTCTTTAAGTATTTATGTTTAAACTTTGTTCAATGTCCATTGACAAACTTTTGGGCCCAAAACTAACTTTGGAGATAAATAGAGTTAAAGCCATTTAATGACAAATAAAACTTTGTTGGTAATATCCAAGCATCTAAAATAAAGTATTTAGTTTATTATTATTATTTTAAAGAAGTAACTTTTTTGAACTTCGTCAAGTTTTTGTAACATTAAATAAAGTTTGACTACATCTATATTATATGTCAATTTTTTTATAAGCCCTCGCATTTGAATTATTTATTAAGCCCCTCTCATTATAAGGCCAGCCCTGCAGTCACGTATGAATATATATTTAGTAATCATGATTCACCATTACACAATTTATGATTGAAGGAACTTTTGTTCGTTCCACCTATTTGTCCAGAGTTGCCTAATTCATTATAAATCAATAATATATAATAAATTATATATATTTCATATATTAATATTTAGATATATATTTGATTAATGAAAAATTGAGAAAAATTTGACTCACTCGGGAAATGAGAAATCCGATCGATTCCCGCCTAAACCCAATTTCTTTTGAAAATGTGAGTTAATAAATATTAATTTTATGTTTAAATTGATAATAGTTGTTTTTGTTATTTTTTGTCTTTTAAGCCTTTTCTTTTCTTAGGTCATATAAACTAAACCATTTATTTATTGTTTTACGATACTTGTTATCCAGACATATTTATTTATACAAATCGGTATCAGTTGGTTTAAATAAATATCCCTCAGATTGCCTAGGATATAATATGTATAATGTATCTTTAACCTCTCAGCCACGGGGTGGGGACTTTGATAATAGTTATTCCGATATATTTCAGACTTCTAAATAGAAAATTATATGTTTATATCTAAAAAATATAGATCGCGACGATAAAAACAAAATTTTTCAAAAAAAGAATTACCTCTCCAAGAACTTGAAATTTTCCGGTGGAGATGATTTTCCTCACTGTCGCATCCATTTTGGCTCCGCCTGGTTTAGCCTCGAGCATTACCGTATAATCATTAAAAAGCGAATCCGCAGGTGATTGTTTTTTTCGAGCTTTGAGAACTCTATAAATTAAAATTATTGCCTTTTGTAATATATATTAAAGCAAAATTGAAAAGAATAGAGTTAGTCAGTAGGGAAAATGATAAAGACTCAAATAATACAAATAAGGTTACCTGGCTAAACTCAACTTGGCACATTGCTTAGCAGCAGAGCCAGCTGCATCAAGAATTCCCTGAACATGGATGAGGGTATGAAGAGCAATCTCTCTGGACACGGGGTCATCCGGTGAGATAGGCGAACTCGCTTCGCAAGCACACCAATGGTCAGGGATACCTGCATCGGCACAGGATCTCTCCACAGGTACTGATTTGAATAATGATTGGCATTTGGCACAAGCCCGGGTTCGATTCACTTCGTCCTCCGACCTGTCAAATCGTCATAATTAGTTAAAAATTATTTCTAAATCTATTCGAGATAGAAATCGTTACCTAGGCAGAGGAAGCAAATCCCGGAGAGTTTCGTGCATATCATAAGGAGAGGTCAATCGATGCGCGTTTTCCTGTAGGGCTGCCCAACGATCCGGATGCTCATACTTAAACCAGGGTGGCACCCAGACATAGAAAAACGGCAACCGTTCCTCTATCCAACCTATGTGGGTCTCTCGAAATTCACCAAATCGAATACCATGATCACTAAAAACACAAATTTTTAACACTTATTAAATATGAATAGCCATAGTTTCTCTACTTACTATCAGGTTAAAAACGATCGCAAGTCAAAAATATCGTAAATAATAAATAATCAATTACGGGTAATAAAAATATCAAAATATGCTAAAACTGTTATTATTTATAACATTATAAAAATAGGTACTTTGGGCTAGATATAAATTTAAAAATTTTTTTTTATTAATTAATAATTTTTAAAATTTTTCGTGGTCTTTATATTATATAATTATATATCATAAGTAGGGGAACTGTATTGATTTTTCATTTCTTTAAGGTAAAATTTGAAAAAATGATTATTTTCGTTCAAAAAATAGAATACTTGATTTCTTCATTTTTACACTATAAATCTTAAGCCCTTTTCTAAAAATAATATCTCATCAAAATTTCATTCTAAGTATCATGAAAAACTAGTACTTGTTGACTCTAATTTATCATTAAAGTAAAAAAATAATAGATCCTTAAACTATTTTTTTTATTGATTCCTAGTCAAGATTGGGTTATTGCGTTTAAGACCTTATTAAGAAGGAAGGGGAAAAGTGGTTGGTATTAAAAAAAAATTCAAACAAAATTGATTTTGATTTTTACTTTAAAAAACCTCATTAAATATACACTCCCTTGGACAAAAGCTTTAACTTTATTAAAAAAATTTTTCCAACTTTAATAAACTGAAATTATTGAGCCTATTGATATCAAATAGTATTTAATGTATATGAGGACTAATATAATTCTTGGAATGAAATTAGCCAAACATTAAAACGGTGAATTTTTGAAATTAAAGATGATTTATCTTTCAAATCCAATAAATAAAATTATCAAATTAGATAAAATTATCCTACATTATTATTGATAGGTCCTTTTGAAGAAGAAAGCATGGACCTATTAAAATAAAAGCCCAAGAAAGTTACCCCCTAAAGTCCATCCAGTCAGTCAGAGCTATTGAAATTCAGATCTATATAACGAACATAACAATATCGCAAATCCTCATTATCCTTAATTCTGGAGAGGTATACATAATTTTAAGACTGGGATAAAAGCAGAAGCCTTACCTTAAAAAAAATACAATAGTGTTTTCAAGAGTGCCAATATCACGCAAATCTTCAAGAAATTGCAGAGTTCGTCCATCCATGGCTCCAGGAGTGTTAATATTATTGTGACTGAAGTTATTGAGCCAGACCAAAGCGAAAACGAGCATTTCGCGGAGTTCTTTCAAAAGGACTGAAGCATAGTTGAGGATATGATCGGTGGTCGAACTCGGTCCCAGGCAAATGGACAGACTATGTCGCAACCGTTTCTTCAGTTTCGCCTCTGCCACCTGCCAAATTGTTATTTTGTTATTTTATTACTTATTTTTATATACTAATCCAAACTTTTGCTCAATTCAAAATTATATTGTATTTACTAGTTATGTGCGTAGTTATATGATTAAAAACTAGCAAATTGTGAATTGAACGTGTTGTTTGATTAGGAGTAATTTGTTTAATAAAACTCAATTCATTCAGTGATATTTCCTAATCAGTGACGTCGAGAAATACCCATACAAGGGAAAATTCAATACAAAATTTCAATAAAAAGATGGAAAAATATTATGTTTAAATGTAATTTCTAAAAAGAATCACTTACAAATAAAGAAAAACTAACTCTAAAGACCATACAATAAAAATTTTATTTGTCCCTAAGCAGCATACAAAGCAGAATAAGGTAAAATTTCACACTGTATTAGCTAGAAAAAACTATTTTACAAAAATAGATTTTCACTTTCTCTTACCTATATATGTAATACATAGTGAGAAAGTATTGGGGTCGCAAAAAACACTTTGACACTACATTATTCAGCTTTCCTAAACTTAGGTAAGAGAAAGTTTGTGATGTGTGTTTAGTCACAACATATTTTTTCTATCAAGATTTCATCTAAAATTTCTCCTTAAGAGCTTCCAGCCACGCTTACCACATTTAATAAATAAATAATAAATAATAATAAAGTACTATATGTATAACTTCGTTAGTTATTAATTATAAAATAATTGGGCTAATAAAATTTGAAATATAGTTGGGCGAATTGAGTTTTACTACCTTAAATTCCTCAATTTATCGCCCCCAGATGCTTCTCCATAAATTATCGCTCCCTGTACATACAGTAAGTACTATTTTGTTGACACTACAATTTAAGTTTATTGGTGGATAATTGGATAAAATGATAGTGATAGCCTTTCACCAGTGAACTAACCTGCATATAGGGCCGCATGTAGTAGTGTGTAGGTTTATTAAAGAAGCCAGCTTTATTGTAGTTGAAGGTGCCGATGCTTGGCTCGTCTTCTATATAGGCTGTAGCAAATCCCCGACTAGCAAAGTCTTTCCAAATAAGAGGGCAGGAGTCCATGTTCGTTGCTCGGGTTTGCCAACAGGTCTTTTTAATTTGATTTAAAGATTGTCCAGTCAAAATGGCTATCAGATTGGGGAAGGTATTATCTGCCACCTGCAGGCACGCAATCATATATTATTCATCCTCGATATTACTACTTAGTTTCTTAAATCGATTTTTAGAAGAATCAAAATGAGAATTAAAATCTCAGCTCCATTCTTATTTTTAAATCTGAAAATGGCCAAGATCATTTTGGGTTGTTTGCTCCTGTTTTTTTTTTTAAAAAAGGGAAATTAATGATACCTTATTTTATTAATAAATTTTTATTTTTAATAATGAATTCTAGGAAATGCTCTTTTTATATTAAATAAATTTAAAAAAAAAAGTAATTTTTTACAAAATATCAAGAGATCCCCTACTCCCTTCTTCGCCAAATTAACGGGCTCCTCCAAGCAGATCCGGAATGGATATTCATTCGGCGGTCTGGGGTTTACCGGATCATACCATCCATCCACTAACATTCTAATGCCACAACTCAAAAATAGCAGAACCCCCGAGAAAGCCCGAGTCTATCAACACACTCACCAGATCTCACGATCGACACCTCATCACCGAGAAAGACATCACCTTCTCCACAGCTAACAACGACCAATCAATAATTCGGAAGACACTTTTCCCAATCTATCTCCCTCTTAAATTATTTGTAATGTCAAAATTTATATAAACAATTTTTTAAATTTTTTATAACAAATCCTAAATTTTTAATTTAATTAAATTATTTTTTTTATTTATATAATTTTAGAGAATTCTTTGCTATTCTTTTTTTTAAACATTAATTTTCTTTATATTTGATTTTTAAATAATAGTAAAATCAGATAGTCCCCTTGTTAAGGATTTGACCAGGTTTCCCTCAACAGCTTACGGCGAATGTTGGGATGGTTAATGCTTCGTTTAATCCTAGTCACGTGTTATTGCGCCCAATGTTTCATCATGTTTTTATCTTTTTCTTTCGATGGAAATGTATGAACATGTTATTAATATTTGTTAATGAGCATACATTTTTTTCTCTTGTATTTTTTGTATTTGTTTTGTTAATTGTTTGTTGTTTTGTGTTATGTAATTTATAAATTTGTATGTTTGATTGGATCTAGGCACTGAGGACTTGTACCTCTAAGCAGGTCGTAAATAAATTTTAATTTATTTTAACACTTCCCCGGTACGTTCAAAACTTTTTGTTCCGTTGCGATGTCTTTATAATTTGAGTTAATGATTGTCCAGTCAAATCAAGGCATATCACATTGGGAAAGGGAAAATACGCCACCTGCATGCACGCAATCATATATTATTCATCTTCGAAATTACTCATTTATTTACTTAAATGTACTTTTAGAAAACAAAATCAGAATTAAAATCTCGAATCCATTCTTATTTTTAAATCATTTGAATTGAAATTGGAATTTAGATTGAATATTTATGGAAATGAAAAAAAGTAAATAAAATTTAATGAATAGTCAAATTATTAAAATCGTTTATAATAAAAAATTTTATTATTCATCCTGAAAATGATCAAAGCAGAGAGTAGCTCCACTAAATCATTCTCAATTTATAAATGAACTGTTGAAATTATTAATCAAACGTCCAATGCAAAAAATAAAACATCGAAAATGATTTTTTAACATTTCACTAGGAATAAATTAACATTTTCTTTGAATTGAGGTGATGAAAGTTCGTAAATAAATGAATCCATTCCAGTCTAGTCTTTTTACAAACTTTAACAATCTTTAATCATTCCAAAATGAAGAACCTAAATAATTGAGTAAAATTTTAAAAAATTCAATATTTTTTTTCAGACCTATCTTCAAAAATTGAGATGATTTTCATTTTTTTTGGATCGGTATATGTCCTTTAGTGATCCCCGTTTATATACCTGCGGGTTCTTCATGTAAACACACCTCAAGCCCAGCCGATTATAGGCTCTCTACCCATCTATCATTACCACGTGAAGTTTCTTATTTCCTCTCTAATTCTCCTTCTCCTATTATATTTATTTCGATTTCACCCAACCTTATCTAATACTAAAATGAATAGTTTTTTATTTTTGGTAGAATGAAAATGACATTTTCGCTGCAAAAAAAGAGTTTAGAGTTCTCTTTGCGAATCTAAGGCTATTTCCACTATTTATACTTTGTTTTATATTTATCGACCTACTATAAAGTTCATAAATATATTTGTTTTCCTGCTGAAAGATAAGTAACTCAATTGACCAACTTAGTAATGGTTTTTTAGATTAACTCCAGAGTTCCTCTAGAGCGTTGCTCAGTTGTTAATTTCTAGGGACAACAATTGCACATACGTAGTATGCTCTAGAGGAGCAATTAATCGAAAAATCCATTAGTGAGTTGGCCATTTGGGATGCCAACATTCCAGCAAGCAAATTTCAATTCTGCAATTTTATTAATCAACCCGCTTTAAGCGGATCACGAAAATAGTCTAGGGTTCTACTCATCTGGACCCCCGATGATATTTTTCTAAACTTTGTTCTTTTTCCTACCTACCGTGAAAATGCCTTGCTTTACCCACCTAAGGTGAGAGATTCTGGAGAACATCACTCACTTTTTATTCCCCACCTTAAATGATATTAACTATGAATCTATTAGGTCGGTGCATAATTATTGCGAATTTTTTTTCTTTAAAAATTAGAGTTTTTTAAATTTTTTTTCATAAAATAATCTTCTCTTTTCAGTTAGTGAAAATGCGTATCCAAAATCATATAAATATTCGCCATATTATGCTCTACCACTTAGAGAAATGTTGGAATGCAGCACAGTCTTTTCGAAATCTCAACGAACTTTTTGGCGAAGGAACAATCAGCAAAAGCCAAGCTGTCCCACACACACCATATTTCCTTCTTACAGTGGACGCCTTTCGGTATTCCTTTGTAAAACACCTGGCGAAACACAAACCTTCTTTCTTTTGTCGTTTTTAAAGAGAAGCCACGATTCATCCCCAGGGACGAGATTCTTCAGGAACGGAGTTTGCTCGTTTCGCTACAGCAAATGCATGAAAATTCGGACACGTTCAGCTTTGATGTTATCGGAGAGTTCGTGGGGGACCCATCCAGCCAATTTCCATACTTTTCTGAGCTTTTTGAGACGACAAAGGATGGTCGAATAGTCCACATTGAAGTCTTCGGCCAAGATTCTCGTTGTCAAGCTATCGTCCTCTTCCACGGCTGCCAAATGCATCTGGTGATGGTCAACGTCTTCCCACTTCATCTGCAAGGTTTGTATCGCCCAATTTGAACTTCTTTAACCATCTTTCAACTTGGCTTTTACTGATTGTTCCTTTGCCAAAAAGTTCGTTGAAATCGCGAAATTACTGTGGTGCATTCCAAAATTTCTCGAAGTGGAAAGCATAATATGGCGAATATGGATACGCATTTTCACTAACTGAAAAAAAATTTTAAAAACGCCAACTTTTAAAGAAAAAAAAAAGGCCGCAATAATTATCCACCGACCCAATAGAAGTTCCCAATAAATCAGAAGAAGTAGCATCTTTGTCGAAGGCCAATTAATTATATAAATATAAACAATAACAAAAAATGTAAACAATGGAGACGGGGTTCCAAATGCAGCCAGATGATAGAAGAAATAAAAAATTTATTTTTTATAAATTTTCTTTTTTATTTTAAATAAAAATAAATCACATGATTACATTTGGGAATCCCGTCTTGTTCCAATTTTAATTGTTCATTAAAAATAAAAATTTATATTAATAATTACCAAAACAAACATTTATTAAAAAAATTGAATTTAAAGCTTTAAAAAAAGGCTGTCAAAATTCTATTAAAAGTTATTTAAAAAAAAACGTATCTTCTTAAAATAAATATTAGGGTCAGACTAGGATTAGACATTGGTGACCTTGTTATATCCCTTGAACTCGAGCCAGCCGGTGCGTGTAAGGTGTTCGACTGTACGAGGCATTGTGCGAATCAGATTGAGTCTGGAGATGCTGTCGTAGCCTACGAGAAGAACTGACAACGGAAGTCCTCGAGTTTTGTTGCGAGGTTGCATATTTGCCAACCGAATTGGTTCCAGAGATGCCACTGCATGCATGTGAGTGTACACTGGTAGATTGGCTGACTTGCATCTCACTAAGATAAATTCGGTGTCGTCTTCAAGGACTGCCGATTTGTGCAACGGAAGACAATGTCCAATGCTTGAAAGAGAATTAAGATATTACCACGGATGTAGATAAATCACTCTTCTCGGAGAGAGGATTATATTTTTATATATAGCTCTACTCTTATAAGAAAATTCTTCACATTCCATGTCTTTGATAATCATGATAATTATTCAATATAATTCAATATAATAATAATAATGTAAATTTTGACTCACTTGAATTGATTATCTGAACCCATTCCATTCTTAGTGGCTTGGACTCTCTTGACGACACTGAAGCAACAAGAGATATTATTTGAACCTGCACCGTGTTTCTGTGTATATTTTGGCAAATATGCTACGTTAAGTGTGAGCACATGTTTTCCTGACTGATCCTTGTGAGTTTTTGTCAAGAGAGGGGCGTCGGAACACCTGGAATTAAAAAATCAAAAATAATAAAAAAATCTATATGGACAAATAAATTTTTTATTAAAGGCTACAATTAAATATTGGAAAAATATTTCTATCATTAATAGGTAAATAGAAAGAATCTATGAGAAATATAAGTAAAAATGCTATCAGAAACAAAGATAATCTTTCTATTATAGGTCTTGTTATTATTATAGGCCTTGTTAAGACCTTTCAAGGTGAGCAGGATGTCAAAAACGCCAAAAAAAATTTTGTCATTAGACTGATATTTCAAACCATTCTACTATTTTTTAGGGAAAATTATATTACTTTGCTTAAAAATTTTTTATAAATCATTAGTTTTTGCCAAAAATAGCCAAAACTAAAATTTACTAAGAATAAAGTACTTTATTATCAGTGATTTGAGTTGATCAGTTATGCACTGGTAACATCGGATTATTTGATTGTATATTTGGCCTGAGTTGCAGAAAGTTTATTTCATTTAAATAAATTTACAATTTTGATAACTTTCTTAGTATTCCTCGCATCTAAGGGAGTCCTAGGTCAGACTTGTTTAAAAAATGAAGAATGTAATAAAAATTAAAAATGGATTGTCATTCCCATTTTGGTATGCCTGCTTGGCTGCTGGGGTCCAGCAGACATTGTCTGGATCGATAAGCCTCACATCTGTTTTATTTCGCGCATATAATATTTTTTAAATCCTTTCCTTTCAGAAAATTAAGAGTATTTTGATAGATAGAGCCAGTATAGCTGGATTACAGGAGAAATATATAGATTAGCCTAGAAAAGGGTTAAATTATCGTTAATATATTGGTAAAATTAATTAAAACAAGTCGGTCCGACCAACCGAACGGTCAACTTTACAGATCATTTACTAATAAATTTTTTTGTAGAAGAGATCTGTGATAAACTCTGATAAACTCAAAAGATATTTTTATCTACTAAAAAATCTTTTCCGACATCCATTTGGTCTCCAGCCTTATTTATTTATACCAATTGGTAGCCAATATAATATAAATAAATTTTTATCACTCAGGACGGGGAGCAAGACCTTTACCTCTGCTCTTTAATTTATCTCTACTATTAATAATAATTAATTTTAAATAATTTTTTTTAAGTCTTTGCGTATCGGAGCAGTCCGTGTCCTTATTTATTTATATTAATTGGTAGTCAATATTAATTTATTTATATCGCATATTCATTTTTTGATGAAAAATAAATTTTTATTAATTATATTCTTTATTGAATTGAATAGCTATGCAATGCTCCAACTGCAACTTAAAATTTTTTTAATAAAGTTACTACAAGTGTAATAATGTACAAGAAAAAATATTGCACCCTCCCTAGAGCTCCCCTTCTGTTATCAAAATTCATTCACTTCTTATATTTAGGCATGTATACAAAATTTCAGCACAATCGAATAATTATTTTTGGGTGGACGAAAGAAATTACAAACATACACACACTCAAATGCACAGACATTCTAAAAAGTACTAAAACACATTTTGGAAGCAGTTAGTTCAATTACGATTTTTTTTTTTACATTACATTACATTACATTAACTTTCTCTAAGCCGGTATGACTAAACGTATATTACCCAACTTTCTCTTAATTAAGATAAGGAAAATGTTATGTGCTGTCACAACAGATTTTTTGGGCCCCCTAGGTAGCCAGTTCACAGTTTAATTTAGCTTTTATTTTTAGAGATTTATCTTTTGTTTGTATTAATCAATTATTATTATAAAAATTTTTTATTAAGTTAATTAAATTTTTGTTTATTATCAAACATAGGAATTTTTGCTCTTATCTGTTTGTGCAGAGCTAGAGGTCTGATTCACGTACTAAAGGTCAGGTTCACTTTCCTTCTTGAGCGATAAAAATTTATTTAAATTATATTGGCAACCAAATAATTTTAATACGGGAAGCCAATCACTGGCTTTTGATACGTTAGCCGAAATCTCGACCTCACACCAAAGGAAAGGGCAACATGAATTAAAAATAATTTGTTACCATGGCAACGAGTTCATTGCTTTCTACGGGATACTTAAAACCTAAAATTAAGGACCCCACACTATTGTGAGATGGAAAATGATTAATACATCTTAAAGTTATCTAATTTATTATATTACAGCCTATTTTCTCAAAATCGTTCGAATAGTTTAAGAAAAAATTAACTAATCTAAAAATGTACAAAATTAAAATGGGCCCCAAACTATTTTAGAGGGGATAAGGGTTAATACATTCTAAAATTCATCTAATAAATAATTGTTTTATGAATTTTAATCAAAATCGTTTGAAGGAATTTTGAGAAAATAAAAAAAAACTAAAAAAAGAACATCCCTAAAGTACTCTTTGGCTGATCTTGTTGAAAAGGTTCGAAATGCATGCGACGAGGGTATCTATAATCTATCTTAAAAGTATCTTAAATATAAAATTTCAACCTCGTACGTTTTATCGTTTTTGAGAAATCTTGTTCACAGACACAGAGGAAGAGACCATTTTGCGAGACTCATTTTCTTAGACTCATTCCTGTGAAGAGATGAGGGGGCAAGGGCCAATGGGTATTCATAAACCATGAGTTGTAGAAATGAATTAGATTTTACTTCATAAAAGGTAGTCAGCCCAAATAACCACTCATGGATTTTTCAATTTATTGCTCCTCTAGACCGGACAAATAGAATTAGTAAAATCATTTTGTTAATTTCTAGATATGTCGTCAGCCAACCGTAAAAAACTCTTTCCACCTTTTAACATAAAATTAAAAAAAATTTTTAGTTACTCGATGAAAAAAAAACTATTCATTTTTCTAATCTTATTGATTCATTCCACCCGATCTAATTTTATTACGAGAAAAAAAAATTATAAAAGTATAAATTCTCTTAGGGGTGAATATATAAAATAAGAGTGAATAATTTCATGTATATTCTCCTTTCTTTTATTGATTCAACATAATTAATATTACCAAGGAAGGCTATGACTATGGTTATGGCTAGGAAATTAATTAATTTCAAGAATGGACCAAAAATCGCTTCTGTTTGATTATGGAAATAGATTAATTCATTACTATAAAGTAAACTTGATATATTTAAAAAATGCAAAATTATTAACCAATAGCAAGGGCGGATAGCCATGATCCTTCTCTCTCCACATGAATCAGCTCTTGATAGAGAGAACGAAAAGAAGTAGGTAAAGAAATAGATCTTTTTAAGCTCAAAGGAGAAAAGATGCTTCTAACAAATGTCCTTCAAAGTGCTTAAGTCATTTAATATTACAAATTTAGGATGAACACAGGCGAATATTGGAAGGGAATTGAAAGAAATTGACATTCTAGTCACAAACCGAAATCTCCTTTGGTACCAAGGAAAATATCATTGTATTGCCTAATGTTCGGCCTCTTATTTTTATTCAATGAAAAAATTTCATAGAGTATGAAAAAATTTGCATTCAGCAACCTCGATTGCACCACTCAATAAAATGAAGATCCAATTTCTCAAACTTCGCATCGGCTAATGTTTTTAATTAATGGTTAAAGGCAACTATTTAGAGTTTGACCCATATATTGCACAGGATATTTCAAAGGGACAACAGGCGAAGTAATTTTTGATATTTACGGAATAAGGTGAAATATTGATTTTTGAAGCAGTATAAAACTTTCATTATCATGGAGTAGTGAAATAAAAAATTGAAGTCTAATAAAAAATAACATTTCTTCGTTTTTTTTCTTCTTTTTTCGGCATCTGAGGCCATTTAGACTCCGTCCTTACTTATTTAAATTAATTATCGTTCAAGACAGGAAGCAAACCACTGACCTATGGTACGTGAAGCCAGACCTCTAGCTCTTCACCAAGGGACACGGCTCTTCGTTTGTTAATTGATTATATTTTGTATTTCTATTAGGGTCAGATTTTCCATTTAGACCAATGATAACAGTTAAACAAGAAGATTTTATAATTTTGCTACTACAGAATCTGCCAATCCTTTATTAAAATTATTTTCACAAAAGTAATCAACTTAAGTTGGACGTTATAGCTGGCAAGCCCATCTGGCTATCTTCTAATTATGATAAAAAGCAAAAAAGAAGCCTGGGAAATGACAATAAAAACCCCTTGAGGATAATATTTTCTTTTATACCATCTATTGAGCCGAAGGCACTCCGCCTTTAAAAACCAACAAGATAATCTAACTAATTGACAAGATCTCTCTCATCTCAATGAACGTAAAAGCAATTTAAGAGATCGGATGTCATACCACAGCTCAGAACAATAGGAGATAAAAAAGTTTGCAAGCTAGCCAACCAGACAATAGATATTGATTAAATTATATATTTTAAATATTTTATTAAATTTTAATTTACATTGATATCGAAAGCTATTTATTTATTAGATTTTGGATATATCTAATAATAATAATTCGAGGATATTTCAAAGGGACAACTGGCTTTAATTAGATTCTCCAAAAAAAAAAAGGAAGCAAGAACCCTTCTCAGTATAAACCAGAGAAAGTTACTCTTTGGAGATTCCTCAACGGATCACTCACCGTATTGACACATATGATTATGAAAAAGACTCTTTTAATACGCTTTCTCCTCGATACCACCCATCTGAGCAAGTTCCGACTTTTATCGCAGACAAAAGACATTCCATCTCGCTATCAAGTTTGTTTTTTTCGCATTTGAGAAGACTGACATATCTTTTAGCGTGATATAGACAAGCATTGCCGTAGCCAAGGATGGGAGGGGAGGAGTTATGCAGGGTCCCCATAGGAACTATTTGAGATACAATTTAATTAATACAAACTTGCAAAAAGATTAAGAGAGGCCTCCCTCTCAAAGATTTCTGGCTAGCCTCCTGAAGACAAGACTTGTTCACTGAAAAGAATCAAGTCAAGCGTCTTCAACTTTATAGGAATGAGACCCTTCGTATAAGGAATTTTTATTGATTTATTGATGAAACTTTCATTGCCTACAAAATAAAAATTCATTTGCAGGAATTATTTGAAAGAATTAAATAGTCTTATATTTTTTACTTTTCACTAACAACCCATCCTAGAATGAGCCAGACCTGGCCTTGCTTGGCTTTAAAAGCATAGTAATAATATTAATTCAAGGCTGCATATACAATCATAATAAAATTCTTGAATTGTGTATGTATTTATTTCTATTAAACGATGACCTCCAAGGACAAAATAGATTTCTTCTATTATTAAGATTCTAATATTTATTTTTCATCTTGTAGATTTATTATTTTTTATTTTAAATCAACTTCCATAATCTTA
The DNA here is from genome assembly GCA_010014785.2 of Anisolabis maritima. Taxonomy (NCBI): domain Eukaryota; kingdom Metazoa; phylum Arthropoda; class Insecta; order Dermaptera; family Anisolabididae; genus Anisolabis; species Anisolabis maritima. Next base: position 13,265 of record JAAAKE020029004.1, on the reverse strand, counting down.
TTAACGAAGTTTTTCCTTTTTTTTTTGATTGATTTATAAAAGAGGAAGATTGTAATTATACATCTAGAAATATTAGAAGAAGCTAGCTTAAAACAACATACCACTGTTTCTGACTATTGTGTTCTCCCTTAAAACTAGCTCTTTTACATCCACACTATTGTTACAAACTTCCTGTAATAGGACAGCGTGTCAATGAGTGGTGAGAAGATTTCAAGTTTTTGATATTTTCTTTACGATTTTGCTAATTACATTATTTTCAAAAAAATAGATCTATCGTTGATCTAAAAATAATTTCAGTGCAAGCTTTAAAGGTAAGCTTTAAAGGTAAGCTACAATTTAAGCTTCTAGTGATTTGTGGTGTCGTTTCTTTATAATAAGAATACATTTCGATGTAGCAGATGAGAAGAAAAGAACGATGATCGTTTAACCACTGATGATGAAGAGGATGTATTTACTATAATAATCTTTTTACGAGATAGAAGGCGAGAGAATTTTGGTTATAATGTATGAATTGCCATAAATAATATCATCCAGAATGTGCTAGTGTTCCTAATTCAAGAAAACGCGAGGATCAGATTTAATTTTATTAATATTGTAATTGTTTTACTTGTATTTATAATTGATTGACACAAATATTTATTCATTTTTGTATCTTTAATAAAAATAATAATAAATGTGTGTTGTGTTATCAGGAATGATTTGCAATATTACATATATTTTATAATTACGATTGTAATTCAAAATATTGAATATAATAACTATTTGCAAATACTCTAAGTATTACAAAGAGTTGAACCTTAACTCTCCTCCTCTAGCTCTGCACCAACTGAAAAATTTAAATTAAGGAATGTTATTTAGGCTAGTCTCCCCTATGATTTAAGTCTACAATATATGTTATTATAATTAGTTTCTCGTTTTAATCTCATATGTATGCCATATTATTAACATGGAATTATTTGCCTTCTTTTGTTTCGGCATCAGAGACCATTTAGACTCCGTCCTTATTTATTTATATTGATTGGTAGCCAATATAATATAAATAAATTTTTGTCGCTCAGGATGGGAAGCGACCACTGACCTTTGGTATGTGAAGCCAGACCTACCTCTAGCTCTGCACCAAGGGACAGGGCATCAATGTTAATATTATAACTTTAAAACCCAATAATCTGTGGGTTCGGATCTCAGGCAGTCCAATTAAAATTTATTGAATACCATTTGGTCTAAATAAATATTCCTTGATTAAATGTATTGAAAATAATATATATTCTATATCGTTTAAAGTCTAAATGGCCTCAGATGCCGAAAAGACTTTAAAAAAATAATAATGTTTGAAAAAACGGAATTTAATTGCCAAATTAATTAATAATATTAATAATTCATTCATACATACTAACGAAAAATCTCTAAAAATTAAAGCTAAATAAAATTGTGAACCAAGAGGATCCGACGCCAAAAATCTGGTGTGATCGCACATAATAAAATTTTCTTTTCCTAAGGTAAGAGAAAGTGTGCTGCCTTCACGCTTATTTTTTAAACATGCTGAAAGAAAGGCACAAAGCAAGTCTTTCCAAATACTCTCATATCCAACTTATAAACTCACTATTTACAATATGGCAAAATTTTTTAAAATCTATTTTATTTTCATTCTTTTTGTATTAAAAAAAATCCTAGGTTTTTTAAATTTTTCTCTTATAAATGTAAATAATGTTTAGCTTAATTAATAGAGCCTTTACATTATATTCGTGCATCAATAGTCCATTCAACAATTCAGAAAACGATTTTTCGTGAGATGTTTAGTTAAATATATATTTATTTTTTTAGTTAATCAGCCTAGCTCTAATAATCATTTTTTAAGTTCTAGCTTCGAACTTAAATTAACAGATTAATTCTTTAATTGATAAAAGGTACCTGATAGGGTCCGGTGGAGCGAGGTATCTTCGGATGGAAAAGTCCCGTGGGTCGATGTCTGGGAGTTGACAAGCATTACTATATACCAGGTATTCCCGAGCTGCCATAGATTCCTCCATCACCGCTGAAACAATTAAATTCTCTATTAAACAAAGTGTTCCAAATAAAAAATTTCAAACATTATATAAGTTTTTTGATTTGTGGAATCGAGCCCAAGACTTCCAGAAGGTTGATCCCAGGACCTCTAAAAAATTCTTTTAAAATGGGAGTCCTCGCCTGCCATATTGACTCTGACAATATTGAATAACGCTTGAATAAGGGATGTGGGTTCAGATCCCAGGCAGTCCGAAAATTTTTTTAAATTAATTATTAGATATCATTTGGTATAAATAAATACTTCTGAGTAATTGTAAAGTAAAGTAAAGTAAATAAATAAATAAATATGTATCGTTTAAAGTCTATATGAACCACGATTTGGAAAAGACTAAAAAAAATTTTATTTTTATATTAGACTCATTTTGGATTTGTAGATTTTTTATTTTTATTTGATCTTTTTTTTGCAAAATTCTTTGGCTTAGAAGATGAAGCAGAGAGAGCTGGCTCTCTCTTTATAGTCCACTATCTGTGATCTTGCATCCCATGCATCTGTTTGTTCAACATAACTCAGATCATTTAACAAATTTAATTCAATAAATTAAAAAAATTAAAAATCGATTACAAATATTTACAAACTTAATTGCATTTACTTATACACACCCGGGAAATAGTCACATCCGCAATACTCATGATGATAGTTATCTAATAGCTGTCTTAACTATCAGTGAAGGGCTCACGCCTAGTGGATTCGTGGATGACGTCCTCAAGCCATCCGAGCTAAGACTGGCATTTCTTGGACTCTGTCAGTTTTCCCCCTCCTCTTCATCGATCAGGCTGTGCAACGGGCTGCCTTGTTTTCTCTCTCCCTCGCATATATTATTATTTACTAAGCCGACTTCTAAATAAAGCTAAGTAAGAACAACTGTTTTAACTAGGATTTAATTATTTTCTAGATTTTTTTCATTAGATAGGTTAATTAATTTTTGTCAAAATAAACAAGGAAAAAAGTTCACAACATAAAAATAAATTGTTTACTAAATTTTTTTAAGATTAAAAAAAAATAATAAATTTCCTAAATTTATTATATTTAGGAGAACATTAAAAATGAAGAACCTTCTTCACCCATTCTGTCTAGTGTCTAATCAACCTTTAGAATAAAATTTTATTTCTCACTTTATTCATTGTTATTTTCTTTTGTTATATTTTAGCTGAAATATCATTCATTGACATTTAAAGATAACGTTCCCCCTCTCCCTTATCATATTTCTTCACTAGAACAACAGGATTGATGATTAAAAAGCTCTCAGGAGACTGACTTCGTTGACGTTGAAAAGAAAAACATCTTTAATCGTTGGAGAAAAAAATGCCATAAGATAGATGAGACTCCTTGAACTCCTTGGAGTTGAGTAAAAAAAAAGTTTATACGTAAATTCATTGGAGTTGAGTAAAAAAAAAAGTTTATACGTAAATTCATCCCCTTAATTTCATTTCGTAAAAGGCACACCTACCTCGCTAATTTACACGAGACGTTTTCGTGCATTGAGTTCGCTAGAGAAAAAAATCTTGCCTATTTTAACGCAATACTGCGCCCTCTGATTTCCAATTGCTATATCCAGATTTTACATTTAATGATGCGCTACGTTAAATTTCAAAATATATATGGTTTGAAAAGATCTGTTTTGCCCACCCTTTTTTTAGCGGAAAATTTTTACATCATTTTGCATCTGAGCTCATTTAGAGTTTAAGTAATTCAATTTTATTTTATCCTATTCAATAATTATAATAACTATTATCTAAACATGTTTATTTAAACCAATTGGTATCTGATTGTCTTATTTTTATAAAATCATGAAACTTTAATTTGTAAAATCTATATCATTCAGGAGACGATTAGCCGAGGAGATGAAGCAGTTAAGCTTATAATCTGAGTTGAGAACAAGTCGGGTTCAAATTCAACTTGTGGCCAAAATTTACCCAACTTTTAATGATGCCTCCTTCTGGGGGAATTAACGGAAATTCACTTCAGTATGATCCCATGAAAGTTTAGAGTAACCACAACGTGTCAGTCCCTAACAAATGACTGAAGGAGAAGAAAATATCTATAAGAGATTAGTTTCAGCTTATATTTCTGAATCAATAAAATCAATCGCCTTAGGCTATTTAATATTTCATGCTCGGAGCTTAACTAAAAAATTAAAGATCAATTTTATAGGAACTCAGCACTGAGATTAGTTTTTTTAGACTGGAAGAGTAATAAGAATTTCGTTCTTATTCGCTTAAAAACGGGGCATTTTCTGAGGCGTGGATTCGATCTCAGGAAAAATAAAAAGGTGCAGCCAGGGGAAATTAAATAATACAAATTATTTAATTTTTTTTAATTGCCGACATTTCGGGCAGTAATCGTGCCCTTTCTCAGGACAATTAAATGTTAAATAATACTGATGATTCATATTTTATCAAATGTTCACAATTATACTGTGTATAATATATTGTATGTTTTACAAGCGAAATGATTGCCGTGTGGCTCTCACATCGAAATGCTAGGCAGGTAACGAAATGTTGATTCTTCAGGTTTGAATTTCAAATGAAGTATCACTCTGATTGGGTTGCCTTTTGGTTAAGTTGAGTTATAATCAAATTGTCTATAGGTATATGAAAGCCTCGTAGCTTTTGTCATATATTTTAACAAGAAGAAAGAGAGCTAGAAGAAAACTATTAAAACTCTCAACTTTTCTCGACTGTTTTCCAACTTGGTTTCGTTATACCATTTATTTTTTATCTCGGTTGATAGTTCTTGTTAACCATATCAGGTATTGTTCCTATATTCATTAGTCCATAAATGTGGGGGCGGAGGTCACGGCGACATTGGACATTTTCCAATCTCTTCAGTCACTCCTCTCTCTTGCTTCACTCATCAATTGCGAATTTCCTCATCTAAGGACGTCTTCGTTCATTTCATTCATACTTAAAGCGTGAGAAAGCTCGGCCTAATAAGAAATTAATCATCTCCAAGCATTATCATCACCATCATCATTATCATCATCAGGAGGACAAAATGAGAAGAAAATGCCTTTCTTCTTTAATTGTTACTTTCGAAATTGCAATTTTCAGTAATGGAATCTTAATACCTGTCGAATGATGTTGAAAAAATAATATGATAATAGTAATCCTTTGTGTATTCTTTCATTCATTTGTCTTTACTTTATTCCAAGTGGTTTTACATATGTTTTTTCATCATTAAGCTCTTAACCAAGACATATCCAAGTGTCTGGCTAAAGCGCTTTTTTCATGTATTTATATTTATTCAGATATCTAACAAAAACGCCGGGTCAGTTTATAAAGGCCCAGACTCTTTAAAAACCAAGCTTCTAGGATCCGACCCTATCTTTCTCATCTCATGGACAGTTCTGAATAAATGCGAAAATTTTGATTAAAATTCAATTTATTTTTTATAATTAAATTTTGCAACAGTATTATAAACATTGACGAATCGAGAATAAACAACGCCTGAAGCAAGTCTCCTCACCTATATGTTTCATTTCACTAAGCTATATTTTTTCTAATCCTTTAGTAACAAAAAAAAAAACTATTCCCAAGTTTCTGAATAATTTTTTTTTTTTTCGGAATCTGAGACCATATAGACTTTTAAACGATATATAATATTCAAGATTACGATAGAGGCATATTTATTTATACCAAGTGATATCGAATTGATATAAATAAATTTTCATCGGACTGTCTGAAATCCGAACCCACACCCCTTAGCTTTGAAGGCTCTCACTATTGACAATGGCACTATCTTTAACCTCTTGGGGGGGGGGGGTATCTGAATAATATTAATATTATTTTTATTTTCTTCATTCTTGTAAATTATGGGAAATACAATTTAGGTTATATACTAATAGCAAATTGTCGGTTCGTCAACCTTTGAAATTTTTTAAATATTACTTTTTAATATTAAAGATGCTTTAAAAATAAAAATAAAGAAGCCCCTCCCGTGAGAGATTAAAGATACTGACATTATATATATAGAAGAATTATTTGATGAGCATATCAGTTTATTTTTATTATTAATTATTATATTATTTTTCTTGATAGGGCACGTCCCCTGAACTTTAGTTACGCCCTTTTTAAACTCACAAAAGAAAAATATTAATTAATATGCTAATTTGATTAGTTAGGACCTAAATAATTTAATTAAAATTTATATTTAATTAAATTTAACAAAAAGTAAACATAAACTTATAATTAAAGGGCCTTAAAGGGCCCAGAAATGATCAATCAATAAAATAAATAAATAAATTTTGCTTTTGGCCTTTTTCTTAACTATAATCTAGTAAAATTAAAGAATAAAACCACCACTTTATCAGAAATAAACAAAACAGTCTTCCGAGGCCGAGAACTTAAAGATATTGATTGACATTACTAATATTGATAACCTTAGAAACTCAATATTAATAACATTAAAACACAAGAGGTATAGGTTCGGATCTCAGGCAGTCCGATGAAAATGTATTTATATAAATTGATATCCATTGGATTTAAATAAATATTCCTAGATATTTTGTATCGTAAATAAATATATTATATATCTTTTAATGTCTCAGATGCCGAAAACACTAAAAAAAAAAAAAAAAAAAAAAAAAACTAACAAAATGGTATCGAGCCATTGATTGGATATAAATAAAATTTCCATTAAATTTATTAATTTTTTTCACTTGTCAACGAAATGACAAGCAGTTTCAAAAATATTATTTCAAGAAATATTGACTTTGTGAGATGTGCTCTAGTACTTGGTTAAAAGGCAAAAAATTTCATTAATCATCATCCAAGGATAAACTTATTTTCATGTTTTAATTAAATGCTTTTTTTTATTTTTAAAAAATTTATTTTCTTACCTTTAACCCAAGACAAAACAGCATATTTAATTGTATAAAAATATTTATATCAAGTATATGAAAAATAAGTATAACAAAAACAAAAAATATATATAGAGTTAAAAAAATTTCATTTATAGAAAAAACAGATAAGATTACATTGGTATTTAAGTATTTAATTTTTTCATTCAATTTTTACTTTTCTTTCTCATCATGAAATATTTACTTTTTTTATTTCATTCCTTTTTGACCTATTAAGGGTTTATATCAAAAAGGACGCACAAAAGGACAAAAATTATTGATTGATTAGAACGAGTTGAGAAATCAAATGAACACGATCTGGGTTTGACAGGTCCCTAAAATATAGCCTTAGGGCGGCCCAGCAGGTAGCCAACTTATTCTATAAAGAGGAAAAATAAATTCTTAAATTTTTCATTGAAATCATGAAAACAAAATTTTTCTAAATTCTCCGATATTGTAACACAATTTTTTTATAGAAATAAAACTGATAATTAAAATGGCAAAGGGTGGAAGTAAAACTGAAAATAAATAAAATTATTATTTTAGAGAAATAAATAAATTCCATTTTTTTTTCGCTGCCCTGCTCTTTGGTTACATACATTGTATTGCATACTGGGTGTATATGCTTATTGTGATTTTAGACGATTGCGGGAGGCAAGGACCTTATTTTAACGACCGAGGTCCTGTTTATGGCCTATAGCACCCGAAACGTAGACTAAGGCAAAAAAATAAAATAGTCTGATAAAAATTTATTTAAATCAATTTGGATATCCAATTGAGTTAAATAAATATGCCTGGATAATACGTATCGTAACTAAAATATATATGTCGTTTAAAGTCTATATGGATAGCAAAGAGACTTAAAAAAATACTGTCGGTCAGCAGAGAAAAGTTTCAAAATTTAATTTAAATTAATTTTTAGCACTATTTTGACTTGAATGCTTCAAATATTTACTTTTTATTTATGTTATTATAAAGAATGGGAATTTATTAATTTCAGATTGTTCTTGTTTGTTAGAGCTATAATTTATGAAATGATTTCTTTAATTTTTTACGTTACCGGTCCGCGATCTAAAAAAGTTGGGAACTGCTGAGTTAAAGAACCAAGTGTTATCTACAAAAATAAAGAAAATAATGATTAAGTTAAAAAATAGTTCCTCTTTTTTAGCGCATTTTCTCTCCCAAGGGAGAGAAAGACAGATTCACTTTTCAAGAGGTGATTATAAAGTACAGCTGTCGAACATTACATTTAGACTCTTAAAGCTTTATTTTTTTCGTGACCCCCCCCCCCCCCCCAACCGCTGTTTCCCTATTTTTTTTCTTTATCAATATACCTCTGCTTCTATGAAATAAAATAAAGGGCTATATATGAGTAACCTTTATCCCTTTTTAGCTTATAAATAAACATTTTTCATACCTATTTTCACTTTAGTTCGATTTTACTAAAATGTTTTCGATAGTAAGGGCGAAAAAAGAAGACGTGTATATTTAGAGGTTGTTTATTTAAATAGATTGAAGATAATAAATCACATAAAAAATTAGAAAATTTTTTGCGTATTCACAAATAAAAAATAGAATCAGAGCGAGCTTGTTTTCTGAAAGGATTAAATTTCTCCGATAAACGAGCTCTATCTTTAATTTCATGTGGATATAACGCAAAAGCCTCTTTAATTAACGAAATTGATGATATTCTCGCATCCGATAGTTTTAAATTTATTATTTATTTATTTTAAAATTTACATAATTCCCTCTAAGTAATGCTACCAGTTGTTTGTTGATAAATTATTAGAAGGGAGATAGTCGTATTGTTAGTTTCAAAATTCTTACATCTGGATAATAATTTTTAAGAGATTTTAGCTAAGTGCCACTCATTTCATTAATTAGCATTCTAATGAAGTGATGCGAGCACCTGAGGAAACAGCTAATTTAATTGCTACGATAGTGTCCAGCGTACTACACCTACTATCAAAAAATATTTATGTTTCACGTCTGATGATTATTGTTATTGTGGAACATGGAAAATTCCTAATTCAGCATTATTTAATTTGCTGCACGACCACAAGTCACTCCATAAGCAATTATTCACTTAACTATAATATAATCTCACTCCCTTTGACAAGCATGCGCACAATAAGCCGGTTCGCGTGCATTTATATGCCGACCCCGAATCACGGAAAATAAGCGAAAAACAAAAACACTTTGAGGGGATAAGCTTGCAGCTTTCTAATTAAAGGAGGGGGCTCCGAAATGTTGAAGTCAAAAACGTGACATATTAAAATTTCTTGAAAAGTAAAAATAAGATAAAGTCAATGTTTAATAAATGGTAAAAAATAAAACCTTTTTAGTCTTTATATTAAGTCTTTATCTTGAAACTTTACACTGGGCTTTTCATTGATAAACATGCCAAACCGGAAGCAGGCAGTTAATATACTATATAAAATAAAAGAAAAATCAACAATCCATAGTGTTATATTATAGTGCTGGGCTTCCACCTCTTCCATTGACCCCAATCTACTGAATTACACATAAATTGAATAATTACATTAAATGACTATCATTAAAAAAAATTTGAAGAAAAAAAAACATTAACTAATAATAATAAATCCATTCATAATTAACATAAATACAAATTTATGATTCATTTTAGATATTGATAAACTCGCAATTTGATTGTTTAATTTACGAACTTCCCGCTTAGTCATCTCAACGCCAACTATTTACATTTCCTCAGTATATTATTATATATTATAATTTATTTTTAAATGTTAATTTTCTGATTAAGAAAAAAAGATTGAAAAAAAAAAAAATTCTTATAGAAATTTCTTTTCTTTTAGGATAAATAGACAACCTAAATTACCTTTAAATTTAATTCTGATTCGATTTGTCGTTTAATGAAAAGAATTTCGAGTGAAGTGTCTTTTTAAGATAAAAATAAATAGGTGACAAAAATGTCAAAATAATTCCCTATAATTTGATAATTGCATCGCAACATTTGACTCAGCCAAAGTGATACAGATACTCTACATTTAATAGTCTATGGCTTTAAAATTTGCTCCAACTTCAAATCACATTTGTTAACGGAAAATTTGGTTGCCGATATGCGCCTCTTGCAACTTAAATTGCATGAACCTCGCCGTTTAAATCTGCTGCTACCTACCCTATAGTATAGGGAAAATATTGTCATCGCAAAAAAATCTATGTTGGTATTTCAACAGAAATACACGTTTTGAGGTCACCTTGATTCTAAAAAAAATAGCTGTTGTAAAAAAGTCTTTTTCTCTCTCTGTGTCTGCAACAAAATATCTTAAAAAAAAAAACAAAAAAACTCCCGATTCTCAAATTTGATATTTAAGCTAGGTACACTCCTTGGTGTACATATGTAAGTTATAAGGACAGGAAGAAATAAAACCAACTAATTTTAATTTCCAGCACCAGAGGGTGCCTCACCTCACACAGTGGAGTAAAATATTTCCTCCAATATAACGTAGGCCATCTTCAGTGACACAATATGATCTCTTTACTGGAACTGGGCTTGGAAAGGCGAGGCCGAAGGATTCGATAGAAAAATCAGGATGATAACAATACCTTCCTTCCTTACTAGAGTGATGTTCTGTTAAACAAGTTTTGAAAGTATCCGGTCGATGTTAATAAATTTTTTAATATTATATATTATTATACAGTATATAGGCCCTATTAATAACTTATTTATTATTAGTTGTGCCCAAAGAGAACAAAGGGTTGAATATGAGTGTTTTAGACCAAGCTGAAGCTAAATCTGAAATTTTATTAAAATAAAAAACTAATCTTTGATGGAATAAGGGATGTTTGGCATAGAAATTGTTTCTTATAAAATTGACGTACTAATAAATAAATGGCCCGACGAATAATTTTGCCACTGAAAACTTTTAGACGGACGGATGAATACTTTTCAGTAAATATAGGATTTAGCCCTTTGGGAAAATACGTTTGAACTGATTGGGTCTTTTGCAGGGGTTAAAATTCGTTCGCACACAGATTAACCGCATGACTATATTAAAACAATCCAAAATACATGCACAGAAGATTTTTCTTATAATTATATATTTCTTACATATTAAAATTTAAAATGGGCCCAAAAAAGTTTGAAATCCCTGCCTGCCCATTTCAGAACTAGAGAAAAGAAAATTTCCCTTTCGGCCTGAGCACTACACTCTCAGTGTCAAGGTCATCTCGACGTACGAGTTAAATACGCCGCGATGCTCCATATTCTTAGAAACAAATTTTTAATCGATTTTAACAAAGTAGACCAATTAAAGTGAAAAATTGAGGAAAATCAGTTATCTATTTTATTAATTAATAACTTAATTTTTCAGATTCTTTTCACGATTAGATTAATAAGTTCCCACCCTTGAGTGCCCCACTGAATCCAGACCTCTCTTAATAGGATCTAACTTGTAAGATTATTTCGGACGATTCGGCGAATATCATTTTATTTTATCTCTTTAATTAATCCTTTGATTTATTTATAATAGATTTCTCTCGAATAGATTGTCAAGTAGCCACATAAAGGCCAATTTGTTACAAGCATACGAACTCGAAAATATATTTCTGAATGAATAAATGACAAAATAATCGTTTAACATTTGATGAAATTATGAAGTTATCAAGATGTCACATCTTTTTCGAATTGCATGTATATACTTAAATATAAAAGGGGAACATTTATTAACATTTACATTTTAACAAATAAACTTTAAAATTTAATTTAGGTTTAGTAATTACATTTAATTATAAAAAATAAACAAGGACAATGGTCCGCCTGGTCCTGAAAGATATAATTTATTTATTTATTTTGGTAAGTCTTTTTCAGTCTTTTTGAGACCATTTAAGTTGGATTAATTAATTTCCTAGAAAAAGTGTTATTCTTCATTTATTTACTTTTTTAAGAGATAAAAGATATTGCAAACATATGATGTGACTTTTGTATTTGTGTATATGACAAATATTCTTATACAAACAATTAACTTCATATTTTAAATTTTGGCTCAGAGGTAGAGATCTCGCGTCTTGTACCAAAAGTCAATCCTTCCCACAAAAATTTATTTATATTATATTTGGCTACCAAATAATATAAATAAATAAGGATGACGCCTAAAGATGTCGAAAAAGCGTTAAAAAATTAGATTTAAGATCTTTTATTAATTATACCAACTTTTGATGTATATTATCTTACCAGAACTGGCTTTATTGATTGAATTTTTCATTTTTTTTTTTTTTTTTTTCAAATATTCTCTTAATTTAAAGAAAAATTTTACAAATAAAAGTTGTATAAATTATGATTTTTAAAAATTTTTTAAAAAAGGATTAAGCACATTTTATTTGAGCCAATCCTTAAGTCCTAGAACATCAGTTTATTTAAAAGTATTATAAAAAAACCAAGTTTAACCGACTGGTCTATTTAAACATTATGAAACGAGGGCCTTGTCACTATTACTACATGTCAGGGGTGTGTTTGTTCTTCAAAAGATCTTTTTAAAATTTATGTAACAAGCCTATAAATGTAATATATAATTAGACTAATTAAAGGATATTATTTTCTGGATCCATATACAATAATAAGTGATGAATTAAAAATATGGAGGAATGCATTTATGTTTAAAGAGGCTGTGTGTGGTTTGGTGGCTGGTGGTGCCTTTCACTTTTATCTCCCTCCTAAGGAAGAAGGGACTCCGGAAGTGAACCAGATAATTTGCAGCAGATAAGAATTAATTACCCTTTAAATAAAAGACCCCTCTTTCTTTTTTTTATTTTTGTTAAATATTTACTTGCCACGTATTCCTTTTTCTGAACAGCCCGCCCCTTAAACTTAAGTTAAGTTAACTCTCCCTTTTCCAGGGAATAAGAAAGAATTTTATATTGAGAGCAATTGAGGACTTCAAATTATTTAAATTAATAAATGAATAAAAGAGATTCCAGAAAAAAAGGATTAAAAATATCAGGATACTTTTAAGAGAATATATGGCTTTCTACAAGTTTCAAAAACACAGCGAATAAAAGAAATTTCACACACTTTTGTAATATTAATTTCATGTTTTTTGGATTGAAAAGAAGAGACTTAGTGGAAATGGGAGGGAGGTGGAGGGGAGATTTGAATACTTTATATATATATATATATTATATTAATCCGGAAAGTATATAATTAATTGAGATAAAATATAAAAATGGGAAATGAGTTTCCTGTCGAAGTGATATTTATTTCACAATATTTTAATAGGCTCAAATAAATTAAGAAAATTTTCATTTATAATTTAATAAAATATTTTTACTTTCTGTTACCTATTTTTGTAATATATAGTGAGAAAGTATCGCGATCGAAAAATATTT
>JAAAKE020028971.1:0-10030 GCA_010014785.2 Anisolabis maritima | reverse complement strand
GGGAGGGGGGGGGGAGGGGGGGGGGGGGGGGGGGGAGAAAAATAAGGCTTAATAATTTCCAAGATTATCTAAAAAATAATTGGTATATGAATTTTAATCAAAATCGATAGTGAATTTTGAGAAAATGGAAAAAAAAAAAAACTAAAAAAGTACATCAGTAAAGTACTAGTACCCGTTGGCTAATTTTATTGAAAAGCTTCGAGGTGCAAGAAATTTTGGTATTTTACTTAATTTTATTTGTTCATTTTTGGAAGAAATCTTTAATTATTCATAATATTTAGATAAATATATATTTAATATTCTTTTCTGCCTCTCTAACTTCTAAACTAAAACACGCAAATATTTTTCTATCACATGATAATAATAATACTTATTATATATATATTTCAATCATGTGGTACAAACAAGAGCTCATAGTTGAATTACGAATAACTTGGCTATGGATGTGTGATTGTGGGAAAAAATAATCGATTGTCCATTGTGAAAAATAATCGCTTTTTTTAATCAATCGGTTAGCATCGGCGCATTGATTGTTTCAGAACCGATTATTTTTAATCGGAATTCGATGATACCCTTTTTAACTTATGTTCAAAATTTTTTATTTCATTATTAATGAGTGATCTATCATTATCCTGGCCCTGAATGTCTTTGAAGTGTCCCCCGGTGCTCCTTTAGTTACCTAGAATGGAATATTTTTGAATGTATATTTTTCTTGATTAAAATAAACACCCATCTAGATATTTCTTCTGATTAGGAAAGAGTAGGGCCTTTTATGAACAGAAGTAGATAGGAGATTTCAAAATACGGGGGTGCGGGTGCCTGGAAAATTATTAAAAATACCGGATCAGGTGGATACGGCCCAATTTCGGTTAGTGTAAGGGACTAGAAGAGGAAGGGAGGAGGTCTCTCCCACTAGCACTATGGTCCTTCTTTCTCTCTCTCTCCCAGGTACCGAGGGGCAATAAAATATATTTTTATTGTTATTTTGTTTTATTTTTTAAAATACTTAAAGAAATAAAAAGATGCACATTCATATATTGCTTTGAAATTTTAATTTTAATTAAATTTAGTAATTTAAAACTAATTAAATATATATCCAAATTTAATCTCTTAAAAATCAAATATATGTTCTATATATAGTTGAAATCAGAAAAAATTTTTAAATTCAATTTGTCTATTTAGATAAAAAAAAATTTAAAACAAACAAAACGATTATTTTTAAGGAAGAAAATTAACAATAGATTATTTTGCACAGCCTAGGGGATGCAGGCATTTGATTATTTTTGTAATTTTTTTAAAAAGATATTAAAATATTGTCTTTCAAATATTTAATTCATATCCTATAAAAAATTGATCAAGTGAAATAAGTGGGTTTGATAATTTTAAGTTAAAAAGTAAAGAATTTTTCTAATGGGTCTTTTATATTTAGTATTTTTTTCATTTTATAATAACATTTTTTTCATTTTAAACTTTTATCTTGATTTTTACATCATTTTATAAAAATTCATAATAATTTTTTGTATTTGTTTAATTGAATAACATATTGTGGAAAAATAATACTAAGGATTTTTCTATTTACAAAATATTATTAATTTATTCTAAAATAAACTGAGTAAAGTAATAAAATAATGAATAAGTAATAAATAAAATAAAATATATTTAACGAAAAGGTAGTAATCAGATAGGGGAGGAGCCAGATCAATTTTTCGAATGAAACTCTCCATAAATTATGTAAATTTGACCATTTCGGGGGAAAGGAAGTTCCCCTAAGGTTACAATAAGTTAAATCTCAGAGATGTAAATTTGAAAATCGTATAAATACTTGTAAAATGAATATTTGTAAAATGTAATAATAAATAAATAAATACATAAATTATCATTATGAGAGGAAAGAATTGTAATGGACGGGAATATTTCGGGGGTATGTAAGTGTTGTTATACAGACAAAATACAAAATACATTATTAGAAAATATTAGAAAAAGTGTCAGACTAGTAGTGTAAAGATGTCTAAACCAAAAAATCCTACGGGGGGCTGAGATCTAGAACTATACATACAGGCCTCAAGGGCTTGTGGGGATAGAAAAAGGTTTTCAATGTGTCCCCGATGGCAATTTCCAAATTTCTATGGTGAGCTCAGGTTAATTTCACGAATTTGGATTATTTAGTTTGTCTAGGCATTAGTCTCGATTTATTTTAATATTATTTTTTGTTGTGTTAGAGAGTATTCATCTTGATAGGATTTTTCATTTAGGGTGGGCGAGGGATCTGGTCTTTCTCGCCTTTAGCCCTCAAGGGACATTTTTTGTAACCACAAGTGTTAATTTGTTATTAAACTTATGTTCCGGATCTTGGGTTTGATTCCCTGGAGGTATGGCCGATCCCACCGACAAAAAAGACTCAGGAAAAAATTCTAACTTTGATTATGTTAGCATGCTCTGAATTTGAAGTATGTGTTGCACAATTCAAATAAAAAGATTTCAAAATTCGGGTGGCCATTTTTACCATGTTGCCATGGACCGATTTAAAAAATTTTTAAAGTTTTGTCTCAAATTTTGATGCTTTATCAGAATCTGAAGTCAAAATTTTGAAATTCGAAAAAAATATTGTGGACAAATATACAGACAGAATGAATACAATAACGGACTTTACAAATTCCTTGAAAATTGGAGATCATCAAATATATTTGCAAACCATCTATAAGATAGTGGGAGATTTTCCCCGAGAGCCCTTACGAAGAGCTCTCGAATGGTGATAATTGTTCTCCGAAAATACCCCATAAGTGTTAAAAACAAACAATAATTGAAAAAAATATATAATGTTTGCTTTTTGTTTTTCTTATACCTTGGAATTTGAACGGGTCGCTGATTAAAAAAGAAGAAAAGGGAAACAACGGAGTGTGGGGCAGCCATTGAAGGAAGGGAAAGCAGGGGGACAAGGAAGGAAAAATATTATGATCATGCATGAAAAATGTTAAATATCTTCATATCTTAATACATTTCAAGCCAAAAGGACCCGAAAAATGCAAAAAAATCTTAATATGGGTATGTCTATATGCATATGTGAAGATTTTTTTATTAGCCTATATCTCTGGAACCACTCATCGGAGAAAAATGAAACTTTACACATTTATAGTCCTAAGAGATCCTAAGAAGCTATTAAAATTTGAAGGGAATTGATCCACAAGGGGAGAGGGCGATAAAAAAGCAATCCCAATGTTTATTAAAAACCATAATTTTCTCAGTATCCACTGGTCCAAATTTTTTGAAACGTAATGGTAATAATTATTAATTATTATAATAGTTTCTCCAGCCCTGGACCAAATATCAACAACCCGTTGAGTTGAAGGAAATTAATTCTTAAAAAATGAAAAATAAAATTGGGTATAAGATCTTATGTCATCATATAGAAAAATTCCTATAAATCTTAGGTTAAACAGGTTGCAAAAAAACAGAAATATAAAATATGAGCTTAATTAAATATAAATATGAAAAATATATAATTAAAAAAAATCAACTTCTTTATTATTATATACTCTTTATGCCCTGCCCCTTGATGCAGATAAAAGCCTTGCTTCAAGTACCAAAAGTCAGTGGTTCGCTTCCCGTCCTGCGCGACAAAAATTTATTTATATTATATTGGCTACCAATTGGTATAAATAAATAACGACGGAGTCTAAATGGATACAGATGCCAAAAAAGACTTATATATATATACTCTCTGTATTTTTTTCCATCAAGCATGGGATTTTTTCTTCGTAAAATGAATTTAGTCTCACTCATGATTTGGGAAAGAGGAAAATCAGTATCTCTAATCTTTCTAAAGTTTGAGAGAATTCAAAGAGTAGACAAAAAAATTTGTAAATACCTTCCCGGCGACTTGTTTTGTTCATTCTCATGCTAATTAGGCGTTGATATACAAAATCATAAACATGTTTAACGCACCAGGATTCTAGCCCTAAGCAATTCTCAATGTGGACTACTGGCGATCTGTTGCTGTCATTTCTTTGAGGAATAATATCAAACTGGTATCTGCGCAAAATAGAACACTAATCAGTGTAATTTATTTATTATTTATATATTTCGAAATAATTACTCACAGATTAGAATTCTTTTTTATAATATTAAAGATATCAGATAAAATTTTTTCGGCTGCTGGAAAGCTATTGTCTTGCATTTTGTTAAATCTTTAATTCTATAAAGATTCACAAAAATAAATAATTTTTCATTCTAAAAAATAGGATACTAGGAAAAAAATCACCACACTAATAATTATAAAGATTTTAATTTGGCACAAGTTGGCAGTGAGTAGAGAGAAAGGAAAGGCAGGAATTCACAGCTTTTTTCTAAAATTTAGATAAAAAAAGTAATAAGGTTTTAAAATGTCTGACCAATCTGACATTTGTTGTTTGCTTTTATTTATTAAGAGCATAAACAATTTAGATAAGAAAGCTCCCGGGTTTTGAGTGATCAAAAATATCTCATGAAATTAATGTACCCTCATCCAGGTAGCGGTATAAGCGTCCAAAGAGCCCAAAGCGCTTTTTTCAAATATATATATGTTACCGATAATTTGTTAAGTATTGACATTATCTAGTTTATAAAATTTTTTTGTATCACAAAATTATTGCTTTAAATTGAATAAATAGCTAAAGTAATTCAACCTAAACCAAGTTGTTTTTTTTTATTATTATTCTGTTATGAGTGCCCCAGTGAATAATAAAATCACATAACAAATGAATTGAGTTGGTCTATATTACCTCGCGTTTATTTTACGTATCTTCTGTTTGTGGAAATAGAAGCTTTTGTTTACTTTTTTGAAATTTATTTTTTGTTTTCTTTTAAGTAGTAAAATGCGCGTCGATAATCCTAATTATATTCGTCATATTATACTCTACCTATAACAAAAAAGATGGAAAGTAGCAGAACAGTCATTTCGCGATCTCAACGAACTTTTTGGAGAAGGAACAAAAGCCACTGATGGTCGTTTCAAATCTGGCGACACAAGGATGAATGACAAAGGTAGAGGATGGCTATCCAATTTTGATCAGGCACTATTGGATGCTGTGGAAGAAGACGAAAGCTTAACAACCCGAATGCTGGCTGAAGAATTTATCATCAACCATTCCATAATTGTTCGACTTTTAAAAAAAAAAATCAAAGGCAAACACAAGCCTCGGACACACCCACCAACATCCCGACTCCGGGAGATTGAGGCCCGAATTCAACCCAAAACAAACACCAACATTCCAACATCCATTCAAACCCATCCTACATTCCAAGGACATACACAGGCCTCAGACTTCCACTGACGAAACTTGGGAACCAGAAAGATTGCGACACCAAAAACAAGCCACCATCATCATCCTATTCTAAATACTCACTCTTGAAAATGGCTCCAAAAGGAGAGACGAGACGTTTAGTTAATCTCAACAATCAATGTGGACCAACCTGTGGAAATACTATACACATATACATACATCGAATTGCAGAAACCTTCCAGGACATATATATATATAGAATTTAATGCAAATCTATAAAATATTAAATTTCTTTTTAATTTTTAAATAAACAACAGAAGTAGATAACTCTCTCTAAGTCATACATTCCCCGGAACGATGATAAAACTACAGTACCGTAGCTTACCGACTTAAATTATTAATTTGTAGTTTGTTGTAAAAAAAAAAAAAAACTGATTTTTTTATACTCTAAAAAATAAATAAATGTGAAATAATGATTCTAAGAAAATCCTAATTTCACATTGTCATTTTTTTAGGTTCTAATAAAATACAAGATTATATTAATAATTATTTTAATAAACAAACATAAACAAAAATTCTAATATAATTAAGCGTTATAATATTTATATATTATATATATATATTATTCATTTTTAGCAGGTTAATTCTTGCCTCTTGTTTTTGTTTTTTTTCTTTAAATTATGTTTTGTTGTAAATGTATCTGTTGAAAATATTATATATAGCTATTAGAGTGTTGCAAAAATAATGTCCGTTTTTGTTATGTCAAACCTTAATGCATTTTTTACTAATAGTTTTACAAAAATGTTCTCAATTTATATATTATTTTAAAGAGCATTACCTGCCCTATCTATCTGTGCTAAAAGTTTTACTTTTAACAACAGTTTACAAAAGTTGTTTATCTTTTTGTTACAGATGGAAAAATCAGAAATTCGTGCAATTTTTCAAATTAGGCATAAGAGCGGCAGAGACGAACCGAAAAGTTAACCAGGCTTTTGATGAGGGTACTGCTAATGAAAGAACTGTACGTCGTTGGTTCGAAAAATTTCGGAACGGTGAAGAAAGGAAAAAGAAAGGGCGAGGAGGGTCGGGGTCAGCCTGGCGCTGTGGATAATGAACAACTGAAGCAAATTGTTAAAGCTGACCCATAGAAAGCGACTATTGATCGCCATTTGCATGGGCTGGAAAAGTGAAAAAGCTCGACAAATAGGTTCCACTTGAACTCACAGAAATGAACAAAAATCGTCGTTTTGAAATTTGCCCTTTCCTTCTTTTGCACAACAAAAATGACCCATTTATTGATCGCATTGTGACCTCTGATGAGAAATGGGTGCTCTACGATAACAGAAAACATTCGGGTAAATGGACAAAAATGAAAAGCCGAAACACTTTCCTAAGCCGGATTTGCACCCGAAAATGATCATGTTAACTGTATGGTGTTCTTGTGCAAGCTTAATCCACTATAACTTCTTAAAACCGGGTGAAATAATAACTGCCGAGAAGTACTGTAGAGAAATCGATGAAATGCACCAGCTTTTGCAAAAGCAGTGTCCAGTAATGATAAACAGAAAAGGACCGATTCTTCTTCATGATAACGTAGGCCCACATGTTGCACGGGTCACCCTGCAAAAATTGAACGATCTTGGATATAAAAGTCTGCCTCATCGCCAGATCTCTCCCAGACTGATTTTCATTTGTTCGCACATTTAACAAACTTTCTAGATGGGAGAGTGTTTAAAAATCAGACCGATGCCGAAATTGCGTTTAAAGATTTCATTAAATCTAGAGAACCGGACTTTTCCGTAAAAGGCATTAATAAGCTCTTATCACGTTGGCAAAAGTGTATAGATCAAAACGGTTCTTACTTGGATTAAAACGGTTAAGTAGAACTGGAGATTTTTAAAAACGGACATTATTTTTGCAACAACCGAATAAATACTACAGGGAGAGAAAACTCCCGAGACTAGCAATGAAAAAACATATTTTTGTCAAAAATCAATTTTATTCTTCAACATAGTTTCCTTCAAGAACCCTTATTCCAACGGTCCTCTAACTTTTAAATTCCTTTCATATAGTACGATGTGTCAAGGGCTCCACTCTAAAATATCCATTTGTTTCACTTTCGACATCCTCATTTGACTCCCCTTAATCTCAGGTGTGCAGTGATGGACCCATGTTTCATCCATTGTGGTGCAAAAGCTTATTTGGATTACGCTGAAACAGCTTCAAAACGCGCTCTGAATCATTGACACGTTGCTGTTTTGATCGATTGTTAGAAAACGCGGCACCCAAGCAAAAGTAGCGTCAATTTACATGACGTCTACTAGTTAAATGCCCCAAATGTCATGAAAATTTGACACGAAACTTTTGCAGGTTGGTACTTTCTAAAAATCATATGGGTATTTATTTGGTTGGTGATACCAAATAGTGTCAAGTCCTGGGACTTTTCACTCTATGTTTTATATATACAGTGGTACCTTGAGATACGAGCTCGTAAGTCAAAATGCTCGTATCTCAAATAATTTTTCCCATTGAATTAATTGAAATGAGATTAATCCGCACCAACTCCTAAAAAACCACTCTAATCTTTTTATAATAATGTATTTATAGTGATATTGTCTACAAAGAAAATAAAACCAAATACATACATGTAAAAGAGAAACTAAAGAAATGAACAGATGTTAGAAAAGCCATTAACGCATAGTATTAATCTTTTTCTTCGCTTTTGCTTAACTTAATTTTCTTCTTCTCTAGTTTTTTCTTTTTGCCACGCTTTCATCACTTTCATCTGCATGGCATTTCAATAGAAACCTGTCCAAAGAGCTTTGTTTTTTCTTCCCTTTTACAATGTTCCTGAAATGAGTTAGGCAAGTGACATTAAAATAGCGCCGCTGCAACGACCAGTTGCAACTTTTTTTTGAGTTTTTTCAACAAATCTCAAGGAAAAAATCGACTTAGTTTCGTATCTCAAAAAAATAGTATGCTCGTATGTTTGGGGTACTCCTATCTCAAGATACCACTATATAATGATTCAGAAATATATATATTGTGAAGGGAATGGTAAAAAATCAATAATAATTGATTAATCTCTTTTGATAAATTTGTTTATTTTTACAAATAAATTTTATGTTTAGAATTGTTATTAGAATTTTTTTAAGTCTTATTTTTATTCTTGTTTGCCCATCTGAGAAATATTTTTTATAATTTGTTTATTTATTTTCCTTTTTATGGGGTGCTGTGTTGCCCGGATGTTTTTGTTATAATGGACTCTTTTTATTAAGAGCAATAATAAAACAAATTGTGGTATCTTTGTGCATTAGCGTCCCCAAAAACTCCAAAAGGAATTCCCTAAGGACTTGAGAAGAGAGTGAAGTAGAGAAGAAAAATTGTACCGACTTCTCCCCTCCACTGAGAAAGCGCCCTCCAAAGAGAATTCTATAAACCCGGAGTTTCTAGATATAAACGGCACCCTTGGCCGGCGCAGGAGGAGAAACCCAGAAGAGATACTCGAACAGAAACCTAATAATAGAGAAAACACACAGAGATGAACACTGAACACGCTCAGTGAGAGATACTCTGGACACAGACAGAGTGAACACACGGACACAGGCGGGGTAGTGGACAGAGTGGCGATTATCTCTGCCCCTTCGTGTTAAATAAGACCACGTCGTGGTCAACATAACATGCCTCGCGGTGGATGTTTTCAGAATGAAGGCGACACCTCTACCAGAATGAGAACACACCCTCTCACTTTCCTGTTCAACCGGGATCCACGCCAAGACGTATTGTCGAGAAGGATTCATGAACCAGCAGGAATCTTCGCGACAACTCCCCTTTCTCCAAAATGATGAGTACTCATTTTAACATAAACAATTCCAGTGCTTTAAAAGAACTCAATTTCTAAACATATTAATATTAATAAAGCATAAAATTAAAATCTAGTTTGGCCGACTAGCATATTTATTTATTTAATTTTTTTGTTAATTAATATTAATTCATTAGTTGGTATCAATTCTGAATATTTTCCTTCAGAGCCTTTCTTTAGTTTTGATTTTGTTTCATAATTTTTTAAACCTTTAAATTTCTTCTAAGAAAAATTAAACTGATACTGAAAATTGAATGGCCTTCTTTGAGGGATCAAGTGTATGCCATAAATCAATCTCTTTTAAGCAAACAGTCATCCTTCAAACAAACAAAAGGTAAGAGCTTTTGTTCCCTAACCCTAAATCCAAAGCGTCCTCAACCCACCATTCATAAATCCAGATACTCTCCCCTATTAATGACTTAAACAAATCAAAATTAATTAAATAATTAAAAATAATAAGTCGAAGCAAATAAAATTAATTCTAAATTGCGCCATTTGAAATGGTTCCAAATTTCAAAGCTGGTGCGTGGCCTTTTTACCCAGTGATCAAATTTCATTGGCCACGCATGGTCACATGTGTCATATAGTAGAAAAGGGTTCCCAATATATATACCAGTATGTTATTTATTTGGTGTTCGTATATTTTTCTATTTTTAAATGACATTTTTATATAAGTGTTGGGCCAACCATAACAAGGTATTGCTCTTAAAGAGAATGTTTGTATAATGTTGTATGTTACTTAGGTTAATTCTCTGTTTTGATAGTTTATTAAAAACCTAGGATATTAAATACGTCCAACCCTGTCCCTTGGTGCAGAGGTAGAGCTTTCGCCCCACAAACCAAAGGTCAGTGGTTCGCTTCCCGTCCTGAGCGACAAAAATTTATTTCTATTATATTGGCTACCAATTAA
>JAAAKE020028960.1:0-10030 GCA_010014785.2 Anisolabis maritima | reverse complement strand
GGCTTAAAAACCCTCAATCCTAACAAAAAAAATCATTCCCCGGTTGGTTACCCCTGGTGTATCGTGCACTAATGCACCCACACTTCCCTATTGCCGGTTTCGGGTTCTCTAACCCATTCCCGGTCACCCTCCCCAGTTCCCCCATGATTTTCCCCTTCAATGAATGAAAATGATGATCAATAATGAACCAGTAATTAATTTAATATTTTTTAATAATTATATTTAAATTAATTTTTTTTTTATTTATGGGATTTAAGAATAAATTTCAATATATACTTATTTGAATTTAAGGCGTAGCTAATCACCAAGGGGGAGGCGTTTAAAACTCCAATTTAGTTTTTATTTAATATAAATATATATATTATTCTAAATTATTAAGCAACTGACTACTTGCCGATTTTATTTATAATTAATTTTAAGGAAAAATCGTTTGACTGTTTAGAGAAACTAAATAAAAATTATCTGCCGACGTATCATAGACTTAGCCCAGGTAAGACCGACGACCCACCTCAGTCCACTCCTATCGATTAAATATTTTGTTATATAATGGAAAAATATTTATTATAACAGAGTATATTAATTTCTAATGTAGGACTTTAATTAACGTAACTCCAGGAAATTAGACAGACATTCACTCACCGGTAGCGCCTTGTAGTTAGGCAAATAATCAACTTAAATCCAATTACTTAGTTTTCACCACCGAAGGCGCTACTAATCAAGCGCGCCTGCAAGTTAGGCAACACCTTTTCAAAGATGATTATATTCGTGCCTATTTAAAAGAGTTTTACGTTTCTTGATTTTGAAGACATCCTCTTTACATCCTAAACTATTGTATTACAGGGTGGTGGCAAGATTTCAACAATTCAAAGATAAAAGTTTTCCCGTTCTAACAGAGTCTCGCCGGGACTTTTATAGTTTTTTTCGGCATCTGAGGTAGACTTTATTTATATTAATTGGTAGTCAAATTAATATAAATAAATTTTTGCCGCTCAAATCAGGAAGTGACCATGGACCTTTGCAGGGACAGGGCTCGTCACTTGTTATGACTTTTAATTTAATTACATGACGCCTAACATTTATTATGATTACCAATCACAATCCTGAGCGATTAAATTCCACCTCAATTAAAAGTTTTAGCTTTTAGCTGAAGAATGAATATTTTTACCTAAATTTGTATATTTTTTTTTTTTAACATTGTAAAAATAGTTATTTATAAAATTATTCTAGTAAAATATCTTCATATACAATTTAAAGAATAAAAAGGAAAAAATTAATAGATTAAAATAATGTTGATGAACTTCTGCTTCAATTATTTTACTGTATCAATTCAGACAAGGTGTTTATAATTATCTGTGAATGTATGCTAGATATGAGTGCTAATATATTGGTCTCCCATATTGGTCCCACACCCCTTGACTTTTAAGGTTATCTGTATATATATATATTTTTTTTTAACTTTTCGGCAGGGCAGTTGAGGCCATTTAGACTTTAAACATTTTTTTTTTTTTTTTTAAGTCTTTTTTCGGCATCTGAGACTCCGTCCTTATTTATTTAAATTAATTGGAAGCCAATATAATAGAAATAAATTTTTGTCGCTCAGGACGGGAAGCGAACCACTGACCTTTGGTATGTGAGGCGAAAGCTCTACCTCTGCACCAAGGGACAGGGTATTTTTTCATGTTGAAAATACAATTTGTCATGATATTATTTATTTTCAAATTAGGAATCAATAGAATATTCTCATATTTATCTGTTTAAAAAAATGTCAGAATAATACCAACATTTAATTAGGTTTCAGGACTATAGAAAAAAAAAAGGAGAAATTTTATTAATAATAATACGTCATAAAACAAAGCTAACAATGAATGGAGTGGAAATAACTTTAAAGTATATCTTTTTGGTATTTCAATATATTCTCTCTTTTTATAGGATAGAGAGAGAAAAAAGGTAGAAGACAGGTATGGGTCTCATAAAATAGAGATAATAAATAAAAAAGAGGCTTATGACTTTATTGTTTTATTTCTTTCGAGCTCTTTTAGAGAGAAAAAAAGAAATTAGGCTATAAAAACATCAGATGATTACTTAAATTGATTTTTATTTATAACTATCCTTAAAATCCTTATTTATTTATTTCATATTGGAATTTATTAATTTTACTTCACCTAGGGTTAATTATATTAGTCGATTCGAAAATCTGTCCTGGACACCTTTAAACTTGTCTTGTGATGTTCAAACTCACCACAAATACAAAAATACAATTAAATCTTTAAAGTATCTATGCTATTGTATTAAAGTATTAAATACAACTTTTCTGTCACTCATTCTTTGGACTTCAATTCAATTACAAATTATAAAATTTGAAGCAAACTGAAAAACAAGATGGCGATAATGTCGATTCTTGATTTGCTTATAATTTGTAATTGAATTGTACCTGAAGAAGCTCACAGAATGAGTGACAGAAACGTACAGATAAGCCACAGTTAAAGCGAAATTTCAATTTATTTATTAATGATAACCAGGGCCGGCGCAACAAGAATTGCAGCCTTTGTCCAATATAAGAGAATAAGGATTAAAAATTAAATCAATATAATATTATAATCTAAAAATGTTTGCTATGACAGTCTGCTGATTGGCTATAGAATGTCGCGTTATTGTGACGTTGCAATCATAGGCTGCGAGCAGAGTTTGACATTTATTTCTAAAAGTGAGGTTAAGAATAATATGTTCTGGTTGAATTAAAAATTAAAATGAAAAATTTTTTATATAACTTTGATGAATGAGATGACTTAATGAAATTTAATTTCTTAAAAAAGTTAACGGAAAAGTTTTGCAAAATTAGCTACTAGTATTTTTTTAATAAGAGACAAAAATGCCGCCTTAAGCAAACGCATCGCTAGATCATCCCGCGCTCACGTCCGGACCTGAAATCCACTGTAAAAGCTAATATTAACTCTATTAATAATAAAAAGGATAATAAATTTAAAATGTGTTTATCATAACATTTATTATATTTATTTTTCTTTTAATTAAAGTTAATTCTTTCTTATAAATAACCATAAGTATTTTTTTTTTATTATATTCTTTTAGCCTACATTTAATTTAATTCAATAAATTCATAAATTCATAAAAGACAAGTGAGGGCGTTATTTCGTGTAAGGAGGTGTGGTGGCCTGTTTTTTGAGTATTAGTAATTATTGATGATTGATGATTGAAACTATCCATGGCTTTCTTCAATTTTTCACCAGTGACTGACTGACTGACTGACTGCTCTAAAAAAAAAATAAACTAAAGCCATTAATAAAAATAAACATCAGAGTTGATTGTATGTAGAAAAGAGAGAGTGTAATTAATTACGTAGCGAGCAATAAATCGGGGAAAATCAAAACACAAGCTGTCTAAAAAATAATGTAAAATATATTAATAATATTTTCGAAAATTTATTTTAATTAATAAAAATGAAATCAGTTATTAAAGAAAAAAAAAAACTGGCGGGAAATACACAAAAGACCACTTAAAAAAAAACATTTATATTAAAAAATTTATACATAGCTATAAACTACAATATCAAATTGCAAAAATATTTCCCTCTCTTTACAAATTTTTATACAATTCCCATTGAAATTAAAAGTTTAGTTAATTTGTATGATAATAACTTTTTCTTGAGAGAACCAGAGAGCAAATCCCCATATAGGGCTTATATATATAGAAACCCTGATTTTATGGATCAATACCTCCAAAGTGATCATAATTTTCATTTTATTTCATTTTTTTTTAACAACAGAGGTCATTTGGACGTTACAAATATAAATGTGGAGTAGACATACAGAAGCCCTTATATTCACTTGTTCCTAGGGAGCTATCAGACCTTTCTTGAATTTAATTTTTGGTATTCAAACTTTTTCCACGGCGACACTTTCAACTTTACAAATTTTTTTTTGCAACCCCTTAACCAAAATACATT
Source organism: Anisolabis maritima (assembly GCA_010014785.2). Lineage (NCBI taxonomy): Eukaryota > Metazoa > Arthropoda > Insecta > Dermaptera > Anisolabididae > Anisolabis > Anisolabis maritima. The sequence continues at coordinate 6,069 of JAAAKE020028960.1, read as the reverse complement.
AAGAATAAATATGATAATTTGAAATGTTCTTTATAATCACTACTCAAGCAATGTACTTCCCCCTCCCTCTTTTTTTTACACGTAAAAAACTTTATTATATTTTATAACTTTTAAATATTTTATTTATTACTTTTGAAAAATATTTTGTAGATAGGATTAATGCATTTAATTTTCTTTTAAAAAGTTATAAATGCAGTTGCAAGGGGCACGCTAATAAAAAATGTATATTAAAATTTTCCATTAAAAACTAAAATTTTTTCATATTATTGAATTGAATATCTCCAGTTGAGAGAGAGAAGACATAAAAGCAATATGTAAAAGAAGAAGAAGAAGAAGAAGAAGAAGAAGAAGAGAGAGCGATCTCCGGCTGCCTACGAGTATTTGATTTATATGTTAATCGGACAAGGAGGATGGTGATACGATGTCACTCCATAAGCCACATGAGGGCGACATCTTGTGGTGGTGTGGAGACGACGTCGACGACGAGGAGCTGACAAGCCGAGGGATGCTGCGACACGTGATGCAGCCGGACTTGCTGCTGGACCACGGCTCCATTTGCATGGGACAAGCAAACCACCGGCTGCTTGTCCTCCTCCTCATCCTTTTCAAGGAAATTTTGCCTACAGGCAAATCGCTATGCAGACATTATGTTATATATTATAATCGCAGATTGAGAGATAAGATAAAAAAAAAAGAGAAAGGATGACGTATGAAATTGAAAAAGCAAAAGTTTTTTGTTATACGTTTTAAATGTAGATAAAAAATAATATTAATAATAATATTAAAAATTAAATTAAAATAAACTACATAATTTTTATTTGTAAACATAATTTTAAAGTTGTTTTTTTTTTTCTAAATTCAATCAAAATAAAGTTTTTTAAATCTATTTTGGCTTCTGAGACCATATAAATTCAGTACATATTTATTTAAACTAATAGAATTTTAATATCCTTAGAAGTAGGAGTAAAAGAAAAAATAATAATAAAAATTGAATTAATAAAAAAATTCTAGCGAAAAATTTGATCTCATCCAATAGACACCATGGGTTTATTTTTTGAAAAATTATCCTCGGAAGGCTAAAAATTCTTCTTAAAACAATGAAAGGTTAATAGTAATTTTTTTTTTCTTATTTACCTCTAAAAATAATCAAAAACTAATGAATATATTTATTTAGCCGTTCTACTATTCCTCTTTCGAACATATTCCGTATTGGAAAATATTTAAATATTAGCGCCATATTGATCGACTAATCAAGAAGGGAAAAAGAAGAGTACGATTTAATTATCTCTTGGAAAATTACTAAAGATGACACCAAACAATAATCAATAAAGTATTATTTATTATACTAGTAAGTGTGGCGTAGCCACTTCATAGCAAGGGTCTTCAATGCTGAAGGGCCCTAATACCTAATATCTAATACCAAAATACACTCTAGATAGATAATATTGGATAAAAATACTCATAGAAACAAATTTGTAATTAACTTGTGGAAATATTTTAGTATTTGCCTGGTCCATTATATCGAGATTATATTGTATTAGGATCTGTATTATCTCTTCTTTTATGACGTGTTTTTTTTTTTTTGTTGTCTTTTCGGCATTTGAAACCATATAGACATTAATCGATATATACACTATTTATTAATGATATTTATTTATATCAATTGGTATCCAATTGATTTAAATAAATTTTGGGATCCGAACCCACTCCTCTTGGCTTTGAAGGTTATCAATATAAACAATATCCTTATCAATGTAATATTTATTATATTTTTATTTTCTATTGTTCACTTAAATTTATTTTGGAAATAATCAAAATATTTTTTATTATAATTAACAAAAAAAAAAAAAGGGGGGGAAGCCCATCGATCATGCTTACGAAAGAGTCCGATATTTCTAGTTACGCCACAAATAAAATAAAAATAAAAACAACAGCACATCTTATATAGAATGTGTAATATGTAGAATAGGAAAAGCTTTTTCTTTTTCGTATAAAATCATTTTAGTACGCAAGTGTTTTATTATATTTCCTAACAACAAAATTGTTAATGTATGAATTGATGAATTTAATTAATTTCCATTCATCGATAAAATAAATGTATCAATTCCTAGAATAATTATTAATACCAATTATGATTTTTGTAATAAAGATTATTTAGTTATAATTTATATTATAGAATGGTGAAATTTTGTAATTTTATTTATTTGAAATTACATTTAATTAGAAATTGCATTTTGGAAAGGAATGAGGAGGAGGAGGAGGGGGAGGGGAGGGGGTGATCCCCATGAGAGAAGGCACATTAATCAATCAAGTATTATTTTAATATTAAAATAAATTAATTTGTTTTGCAAACAGAAATATCCACTTGAGAGTTTGCTAATTATGAATATCACAGGTCAATCGACCGCTAACCCTTAGGTCCCTAAAGAATTTACAAAATACTAACTATTATTATTATTATTATTAATTATATAAATTTCAAACGGAAGTTCAAAGTTTGAAAAATTATTTAATGTTATTTAAGTGAGTGCTTCAAATATATTCCAATAATACTAAAAAAAAATTAACTTAAGGAATTGTTTCACAACCTTTTCCCCCACCCCCTTCCCACTTTTATAATATTGAATTGTGTTCCCTCCCTTTTCCCCAACCTCCTTTTAAAGCCTGAAAGACCAAATGAGCAATATAATTGATTATGAAAAAATTTAATAAATTAGTATACATTTTGAGAAAAGAGTTATAAAAGGGCTTATGAGGAAATAAATTAGGGAATAGATTTCTTTAGGGTTTTGTAACAAATTTAATTTTTTTTTTTTATTTATTTCTTTATTCTAAGATCGCGAAATTAATATTTTCTAAATTTTAGGGATTTGATTGAAAATCTATCTCTAGGTGGTGGACACACTATAAATTCTGATTGATTGAATGGCGATTTAGAGAAGTGAATTTTTTCAAATTTCATCTCTACTATAAGTCAACTGAAAATATTAAATTTATTAGAGGTGCTTAGTTTATAGATTAACACATCCCCAAGCGTAAACCAGAGGAGAAAGTGGGTTCAACTCCTGCGAGTGTTTCATTTTGTCAATTTACGAGTTTAAGGTAAAATAACTTCAAATTGCGAAATTCTAATATTTAGGGAAAATTGTTCTCATTCCCTTTTTTTTTTTAATTTTCGAGTCAGTTTCATTTGCTGAGGTCATTTTAACTCTTACATATACATTATATTAAGAGAAAAGTTAGTATTGGTGTTGGTTTCCGGTGGCCATTCGACGGTCACCATTATCATCTCTAATGGCAGAACACCACATGGTCGACACCTCAGCACCGAAAGAGACATCACAACAAGACTCACTATTTCGTAAAGCACTTTCCTTTTTGCCATTTCCCTTAAATTGTAAAATTTTATTTTATTTTTATAATAAATCCTAAATTTTTAATTATATTATTATTTTTTATTTATATAATTTCCTTTTTTTTTTTTTTTTAATCATATTCAAAATTTTATTTTAATTTTAATTTTTTTTTGTCTTTTCGGCATCTGAGACCATATAGACCTATAGACAATATATAATATATATTTTACGATACAATATATATTATCAAGGCATATTTATTTAGACCATTTGGTAGTGGTTTAAATAAATTTTCATCGAACTGCCTGGAATCCTAACCTTAGCTTTTAAGGTTTAATGCCACTACCTTTAACCTCTCGGCCATAGGAGGGGGGAGGGATTTTTTTAAACGTTAAATTTTGCTTTAATTCAGCAAGCAGATACTCTCTGATTTTTCACTTCTCCTTTCAATTCCATACGGTATTGTTGTGAGTTTAAAAATAAAATAATAATTTATATACCAAGACAAAAATTTATTTTATAAAAGGTCAAATCTACAATTGCATCAGACGCTTCTCTTGCAGATTTTAATAAAAGCAGTGCTATTAAATACTAGAATATCTCACTTCACGTGCGACTTTAGAATAGATTGATTCACTATTATGCGGTTGGAAAAGTTTAATGTAAAATTTGTTTAAAATTTTGCGTCAATCAAAAATCAAAAAAATCTTTTCAGATTTTTCCTAAAATTATTATTATTATTATTATTTTAGGTATTGAAACTATCAAAAAAAATTATTAAAAAAAAAAAGTTTTTTTTACAAATGGTTCATTATTAGGATATTCATATTTTCTTTTATTAAAAAACTTATTCAAAATTAATATCAACTTTGCCTTTATATACGCTTCCCTCCTCCCGAAAAAATTTCCTGACTACGGCCATGATGGTAATGGTATTTTCTATTTTAATTCGACGAATTTTATAATTTAAGCAAAAGGCCTTTTCAAACCTTATTTAGGTTATTTTTTTCTAACTTCGTTCCCATTCATATAAATATATTGCTGTTTACAATTTAATCCATTTAATTTATATTAATAGAATTGCAATTTCTGAGCCCCGTTGAGGGTTCCTGTTGGGAATTGAAGACAGAAGAAGAGGACAGAGTGATTGCGTCGTTCCTCTTTCCTCCCTTTCTCCTCGTTCTCTCTATTCAATCTAAAAACAAAAAACTCGCTTATTGATTTTATTCTTCTCTTTCAATTTATTCATTTATATGTATTTAAAAAAAAATATTTTTTTTTTATGTAAACCTAATTTGGGTATTTTTTTACTTTTCCTTTCCTACACGAATATGAAATTACTGCTTTCCTTACTTTAAGTAAGAGAAAGTTGTCTGATATACTAGATTTTTTTTTTCGGTAACTAAGGTCATTTAGATTCGGTCCATATTTATTTAATTTATTTGATAGTTAATACAATTTAAACCCTTAGATCCTGAATTCTCCGCTCCAAGATTAAAGGTATTAGTGTTTAATTCAGAGTAAAAAAAATCTCGGATTAGAAACAAGGAATGAAAAAAAAAAACAAAAAGACCCCTCTAAATTAATATTTAAATTAAATTCTTAATCAATATTTATATTTGCAGGAAATAATAAGAAAAATAATAAACTTTAATTAAAAATTATTATTTAATTAAAAGAAAAATAAATAAAATAAATGTTAAGGAAAAAAAATTTTATATTAAAAATTAATTTAAATAAATGAAAAGTTAAACGTTAATTTTTTTTTTTTTTTGTAACCTAAAGAAATTGTATTTATTTCGTGAAAAACAGGTTGATAGAAACGATACATAAAAAATTTTTTATATTAATGAAAAACAGAGAATAACTCTTTCCTTCAAAGAGTCTAGAGAACCTCAAGGAAGAAACAATGAAATCGGAATAGAAGGCAGTAAAAATTGAACGTTACAAAAATGACTGATAATAATGTAAGTGCTGAGTAGGGATAAAGATGAATAAAAGAGTGTAGTCCTTATAATTTCGTTTATTTAATAATTCTCTAGCTAACGTTTCGTCTTGTGTTGGGAGCATCTTCAGGGCTGTCAAAACAGCGTTTCTCCAAGAGGACAATCTTTAATATACTTTAGTATAATTATGTAATCAGGACAATGTCACATTTATTCTAATAGAGTGACTTTGAGATTATATTATCTTGGAAAATTTATTTATATTCTGTTTTGACAATCACAGCTCTGACCGAAACCAAAGGATTGTTAATTAACGAAATTACACGGGCTGATTTATCTTTTATAATATTCTTATAATTTCAAAACCTAAAGCAACATAAGAGCGTTGCAGAAATTGATTCGGTTTTTGATGCCTAAAGCCCTAAGCCCAAGAGCTCTTCTCGAATAGATTACGTTATTCTCAACAACTAAGAGAGCTTGATTCGCTCTAGAAGAGCTCTTGAGCAATTAATAGAAATACCCATTTGTGAGTTGGTTAAATAAGGAATTGTGGTGTGCCAAATAAGTGATTCTTGGCGCAGAGGTAGAGGCTTTGCTTCACGTACCTAATGTCACTGGTTCGCTTCCCGTCCTGAGCGATTATTTATATTATATTGGCTACCAAATAATATAAATATATAAGGACGGAGTCTCCGATACCGAAAAAGGCTTAAAAAATGAATTTAGGAAGAGTTGGTTATTTTGGAGACAGTCACGAGAGGACTCAG
>JAAAKE020028949.1:0-10030 GCA_010014785.2 Anisolabis maritima | reverse complement strand
GTCCTTCACAGAATCTGTCTTGGAGAGACGGGTAAAGACTGGCTTAAAGAAGAAGAAATCAGAAGATCGGGTAATTTGCGTTCGCCATCTCAGAATCCGAGGATTAAATTGATAAATTTAAATATACCTTTAATGAAAAACTTGAAATTTAATGTCTTTGAATTATGATTAAGAAGTTGGAATTGCATTAATGAAAACAAAGGCAAGAAGTTTATTAATTACTCGCTAGAGGATGTTAGGATTGAATTGCAAGGAAAAACTAAAAAATATATACATTTAAAATTAAATTAATAAATTTAAATAAGATAAAATATTTATAATAAATGCAATAAAATAATAATTTTTTTACATTTATAAAATTACTAAGCAGAAAATGTCAAATGATTTAAAAAAATGATAGAAGTTTGCTTTTTTATCCGCTAGAGGATTTAGTGTCGTAAGGAAAAAATCAGAATAAAAAATTTATCAAAGACATCAAAGATATGAAGATGGAGATTCAGAGAAAGTGAGATAAATTAAATAAATGCAGAGAGAAACAAGGTAGAAGACAAAAGAATTTGTCGGATCCACTAGTACAACGAGGGAAGCGAAATATCACAAGGAAAAAAAAAAGAAAAAGAAATAAATACGTTTTCAATCTGTAATCTAACCTATATTTTGTATAAAAAGAAAAGAAAATGAGAAAGTTGCATCTGGGAGTCTGCGGGGTGTCAAACCTCAGCAAGAGGTAAAATAAAAAATTCCTTCTCCTCTCGGAAAATGTTCAACTGTTTTTTATACAAGGAGAAATGGGATCACGAATAAGGTAACTCTATTTATATTACATATTAAATTCCATAAATCATTTGTAATTAATAATAGAAAAATGACCATTTAAAAGCAGATTGGAAGCTATAAAATGATTTTATTTTTAATTTCTAATTATACAATCTCCATTTCATAAGACTCATTGATATTTTCTCCCCCCCATTTTTTTTATAGGCCTATTTGAAACTCAAATAGCATGACAAAATTTAATAAATTATTCTTTATTTTTAATCAATATTAATGCCAGTGCAAGAAATGTCACTTCATGTCAGTTCCCCAATGTTTTTAAAAGTTATATAAACTGCAGCAACTTTTTTTTGATTTTCCAATAATTGGAATAAATACAAATATTAGTTACTTGAGATATATTAGAAATTGTATATGTACATATTCAAAGGCCTCGCTTTTGCTTTACAACAGTATGAGCTATTATAACAAAACGCGAATGCCAATTGTACAAGAGTTCAATATTACTTTTCCGTTAAATGCATGAACTATTGTTTTGCATCCTTCTGTCTAAACCTTTTAAAAGTTCAAATACTTTAGGTGAATTTCTTCTTCCACTTCTTGCTAGTAAATTCGTTTTTCTCTCTATTTGTGCCAGTCTACTCATTCCTATCTTCTTGTATTACGAACATTTATTTATTTATATACTTATTCGCCACGTGTTTCCAGTGATTGCGATGCAATGTAATCTAATTCCTCAGGGTGTCGCTCGAGCAATTTGAGTTTTGTTATTCTAAATAATTTCCAAAACTAATGTTCTGAAATTTCAATACATGGATGTCTTTGTTATTTTATCAATATTGACATTATACAGGCAGTCTTTCTGTCTTTATTTGAGATTTAATAAATAATATAAAATCCACTTTATTCACCTAAACACCCATCCCTTTTTGACATCTTATTATTATCTCAATTCTCATGATGAAAAAAAACAAAGTGATTAGAATCCATTAAAAGAAATCCAAGGGGGAGTTTCTAATTGAGTAGATGAAATACATTCTCAGACACATAGAAACTGGTCATGAAAGTAAATCAAATTGAACAAATGAATACATTAAGGTATGATTGAAAAATGACTCACCATCAAATGTAATTATTTAAAATTTAAAAAATATCTTTTAGACAAAATTATTATTATTAACAACTTAAGTTTTGCCTGTAATGATCTCCTCCTTCTCCCTGTGCCAATCTTTCATACTTTTGGACCAAATAGAGGAAGCCCTCGATTCCTTTCTCTAATTATTTACACAGGCTTATTGTCCAAATATGAATCTGCTTTTATCTCAAAGAGCACTTTTTTCCTAAAATAAATTCACACTCTGGATATAACTAAATAATCTTGATAGGATTCCATTTTTTAAATTAGAAAACCTTTCCAAAATGATATTTTTTCTTTTCTTTTTAAATTGTAGAATTGCAGTTAAAAAGAAGAGAGAGAGGTTTCTTTTTTGGTAGAGCGGAAGGAGTCACGTTATAGAGAGAGAAGTTCATTTTGGCTCGGATCAAGATAAAATTATTAATTACCTAAGAAAATAATTAAAATGTGATTAAAGTTCTAGTCTTTTCATAAAAAATTTCTATGCAGGTGATTCCCTCATCCGCTCCCTCAGATCTGGCTGGCTATGCCCATGCTTCTGATTTCTCGGCACTTACAATCGAGCAATTTCTTTTTGATTCTTAACAAGTGTTATTAATTTTTTTGTTTAATATTCTTAATTAAAATTATGATTTCTTTTCAGGGAGAATGTCAATCATTTATTTCAATGCTTTTGTGAGGTGGTTCGGCCTCAATCACTTAATGAAGAAGCCTGGGTAATTCAAAAGTTCCCTGAAGGATTTAAAGAAGTAGAGGTTTTAAATTCTGTTCCTAAATTCGCCTATCCCTGTGAATTTCAAAAGTAAGTATTCAACTACTTTTCGGACGTAGTATTGTTACTTCTTTTCTAATTAATATTGTATTTTTCAGCTCTGTAGTACAGCATTATTCTTTTGTATTAACTAATATTGATTCGAAATGGACTTTTGGATTTTGCCGACATGATCCAAAGACAGAAACTGCCCTAGTTATCTTAAGTTACCTTCCTTGGCATGAAAATTTTTATAAGTAATTATTTTTTTTCTAATATAATTGTGGAATTCTTTGGATTTGCTCAAGCAGAAACCAGCAGCCATAATAATTTTTTTCATATATGCATTTTTAGGTCTTGATAGATAAGTTGACAGAGGCGTAGCCAAAGTTTGGTCTGCCCTGATTGGCCCAATTTTTCCTTTCTTGAAAACTTTTAGCCCCTACCGCGTGGACGAGTCACTCAATATTGATAACTTTAGACATAACAATCTCTAGTTCAGAAACTGGCTTTCTGTTCTGGGTGTAACGATTGTTTCGGAAATCTTTCCTGAATGACCATATTTCTGCGGTCACCAAATTGGCTGATAGGAAGCTTGGTTTCCTCTTCAGATCCAACCACTATTTCTCCCTTCAACACTCTACATTCGTCCGGGACTTAAGTATGAGTCCCATCTATGGGTTTCTTAGCATGCTTTCTCTTTCTTTGATTCGGATCAAAGGCGTGCGGTGAGACTGATCGTAGTCGAGTTTCTTACTGCATCTTTGCAGCTACTGAACCACAGTGTCTCTGCATTGACACTTTTCTACAGATATTACCATGGTCGATGTTTTGCCGAAATAAAATTCATCATTCCCCAAAAAGCAACGTATGTCAGCAATACAAGGGAGTCAATATCCCCATGTCGTTAATCTCGCGACTAGTAGAATTAGTCAATTCCAGTCTTCCTTTATCCCCATGACCTCCCGTGACTGGAACACCCTCCCTGCCATCATCTTTCCTAAAACTTACAATCTCTAATCTTTCAAATCCAACTTCAACAAGCATCTTTTAAAGTCCTCTCTCCCCTTCTGCTGTTCTTCCAAGCTGCCTGAGACCAATAGGCCGTGTGTATTATATCATAGTTATTATAGAAAATCTTGTATGCATGTATACATATATATTTTTTATACATGGTTATTCATAAATGATTGAAACATTCATAGAACAATGACTATAACAGAGATAGCAAAACGACTCATATCAACAAATTAAACAGAATCTCTCCAAATTAGTCCTTTACAGATGTTCGATATGTGAACCCTTGTTGCGGCAGACATCATTTCTGTATTTGAGTTCTTAACACACGTTCCATCATCTCACGATCAATAACAACGAATGCATCCATAATCCTTTCTCGGTGTTTTACTAAATCTCATGACATGAGGGACACGTACACACGATCGAGAGAAGTCCCATAAAATTTTATATGAAAGAAGAAAAATATTTGCTTGAGCAAACCCAAATATATATATTATTATTATTTCTCTATTTTATATATAAAATGATTTCAGGTTATTAAATCACATAGCAGATATAACGCATAGTTCCAAATCGGAGGAATTATGGAATTTTTTGAATTCAGTTTATCAAAGTCCTGTTCCAACTATTGAAGGTTCTACTCTCGAGGTTCCATATAATGATGGACAAGATGTGAGTTTCGTTTTTTTAAATAAATATATTATGAATTTGTCAAAAGAATTAAAAAATAAAATTTTTTCTAGATGTACATCTGCCACTGTCCGAGTCAATATCAATTACCCAGTATTCCAGAAAATGTATGTGGAATTGTCTTTATTTGTGTAAAAATTTCTTATAGTTTAAATTTTCTTATTATGTCATAAGAAATAAAATATTTGGAGGAACAGTCAGACCTAGTTAAGGAGGGATCATTAAAAGTTGCAATTGCAAATTAAGGACTATTTTTCAACTAAAAAATAAAAATGTTCCTTTTTTTCTTTTAAGTTTTTTGGCATGTGGGGTCTCTCCTTATTTATTTTTATTAATTGGTAGTCAATATAATAAAAATAAATTTTTTTCGTTCAGGTCAGGAAGCGTACCACAGGTCTCTGGGACGTGAGGCGAGACCTCTACCTTTCCATCAAGGGACAGGGCAAAAATGTCCCTAATTAGCAGAATTACAAAAAATTTGTTTTCATTTTGACCAAACTCAAAACTTAATAAATTTCCAAAACTTTATTGGTATTTCTGGATGGGCTCTTCTCCACTCAAGACAATCAAAAGTATTATTTTTTCACAAAAAATGCCTTAATTTAAGTTTCATTTGGAGATTAAGGAGATGTTTCAATTTTATACAATTATTCCATAATAATAATAATAATAATGTATCCTAATTAGTTTATTATTTCCAGCGCAACTTGACTGAGTATTATAATGCTGTTGACGCACATAACATGATGTTTATTTTTGCGTCGATGCTCCATGAACGAAGAATTATTTTCACATCCCGAAAACTGTACAGATTGAGTGCTTGCGTTCAAGCAGCCAATGCTCTACTTTATCCAATGAATTGGCAGCATATCTTTATTCCTGTTTTACCTGCTGCTCTCAAGGAATATCTCTTTGCCCCTATGCCATATCTTATTGGAGTGCCTGAACAAATTCTTGATGTGAGTTTTATACAATTTTCTAATTCACTAGATATACTCAATAATACATATATACACTGTTTTACTAGCTAATATTTAAGGATTTTCTTGGCTCATTTTACATTTATAGGGTTATTGTATTAATTTTTTTTTGAGTAGAAATTTTGGTAAAAATTTTCTACCTTTTTTGTTTTTAAAAATTAATTCATTTCAATTTATAAAATCATCAACTTTCAAGCTTTTTAAAGCAATAAAGTAATCACACATTGAAAATGCTTGGGTGGGATTTCTTTTGAAACTCACTGTAGATATGATTCAATAAATTATCTCCTATAAAACGTTTTCCGCACTTTGTTATTTTAGATAACAATTATTTTAAAATGTAAATAATTACAAAATATACATTTATTAATTTTTTTTTTATGAAAGGAGGGTATTTATTTCAACAATTGTCCAATTGATTTTGAATTTTAAAAATCAAAAGAGAAAATAGGATCAGAATAAAGGTAAAGGGAAGACTTACTTTAAAATTGCAAAATAAAAGATTAAACAAAGAAATTCGAAATTCTTCAAAAAGAATAAATTTCAATCTTTTTGCCCTCTCCAATCTCTCTCTCTCTACGCTTTAATATTTGCCTGAACTGGAGTGTTTAGTCTCCTTTAACCTTGAAGCATTCGATAGATCGTTCAAACAATCAGCTCTTTCAAATATTTATATAAATTCTAGATAATGAAGAAATATTAAAAATTTTTTACTCGACAAAAAATAATGATCGAAATTTTATAAAAAAATTATAAAATTTTACTAATTAAAAAAATTACAAATAACAAAAATCACTGAATTGGTCACAGACACTTCAGGCAGCTAATAGCCTAAGAGGAAGAATGAAATATCACTAAAATATGTGCGGGAAAATTTAGGTGTTTGGGATGGTCGATTTTTCCAAACAACTACAAACTCAAAAGTATTAAATTACCCAAGTTTCCTATCTTATTCGGAATTTCTTAAAAACAACTGAGACCAACGAGTCTGGGAAATTATAAGTATATTTAATTTTAAAAAGAAATTGAAAGATTGCCCCTTAAAGCTAAAAATTCAAGTCATATTTTGGATTTATTTTTTATTTTGTTACAACCTATACATTCCTGTCATCCTTGTATTTATATTTGTATTAAAAAAAATAAATATATTTTTCAGCGCGTTCGTAAAAGTGACCTCGGAGACGTAGTGGTTCTTGATGCGGATGCAAATCGAATTGATTCACCTTTCAATGACCTCGAAGCTCTTCCCCCTGAAGTGGTGAGTGAGCACGCACACACTTTTCATTAATTATCATTCTATTCCCATAATTATTTTTTTATCTTAAATAAAATTAATTTGTTATTAAAATAAACTAGATTTATTTTTTAAATATTTAAATAATAAAATTATTTCTTCAGGTGAATGCCCTCAGGCGCCCTCTTCGCGATCGAGCTACTTTATTAGGAGACGGAGTATCGCGTGCTTTTTTAAGGACTTTGGTGCAATTAATAGGCGGCTATCGTGATGGACTTAAACTACAAGAGGGTCAAAAAATCACCTTTGATAGTGATGCATTTGTGGAAGCGAGACCTGCACAAATACAACCATTCCTAAGAAAAATGCTACAATTACAGCTTTTCCAACAGTTTGTGGATGAACGACTTGATCTCTTAAATAACGGACTTGGTTTTAGCGATGAATTTGAAATGGAGGCTTGCAATTATTCAGAGAAATCAAGTAGCAAATTCAAACAACAGTATAAAGAGTGGACTCACAATATGAAGAAGAGTAGTGCCTTTTTTAAAACCGTCAAAAATAAGGTATGCTTTTTTTTCTCTCTCTTATTAAAATTCGTCTTTGAATGTTTAGAAAAAATAGAATAGCGTTTTTTTTTTTGTTCAACCTTACCCACGTTTTTATCTTTGTAGTCGCTTTAGATCAAATCTATATTTCAGGCCAATCCTGCTATGAAATCGGCAGTTAAAACTGTAAGTAAATTTTTTATTTTTTAATTCCTTTAAATTTCCCAAACATACTTTTGTCCTTTTAATAACGAATGCCTCTTTAACTTAACATCTTATCCTCATTGATTCTAAAAGTAAGTTAACTTTTTATTAATAAGTTATTGATCTACCAATTATCTGTTTAATCGAAAATGCCGACATATCGGCGACATCGTAGTCAACCTCAACATTTTCTATTGTTTGTGATAGAAAAGAAAGGGTTGATTATTTTAGGAATAAAATAATTAAATTTTATTTTTAGGTAAAAGAACGAGGTAAAGAGGTAAAGACTGCTTATAAAGGACTTCGGTCGAAACTCCGAGACTCGACTGCTGGACCTCCTCCAGCTGTTCCTCCTCCACATCCTCGGTCTGCACCCTCGTCGCCGACCCAGTCCAGGGTTCGGCCCCTGACTGTTCAGAAACCTGCAAATCTCACTGCCATGGCTTCTTATCGGAAGGATTCAAATTCAAAACCGAGACGTAGCGAAATGGCACCCATTCCTTCGTGAGTATCTAGAAAAAAGTTCTTATCCAGTCCACCAATAAACTCTTCTTTATTGCTTTTTTTTAAACATTTTTTTTTAATAAATTGTTAAATCGATCTATCAACATCGGCTTATAGCCATTTTTCTAATATTATATCTTTGAGAGGAAATCTTTCTAGAGCAGTAGTTCTTAACTTTTTGATACTCACGACCCCCCCCCCCCTCCCCTCAAATATTTTTTAAATCATTTTATTTATGGATTATAATGGCATGATAAATAAATAAAATAAACTTATAAACTTAATGAAATCTCTGAAATTTTCTACAAAATTGTCCATTCTTGCATCATTTGTACTATTTAATACTACTCCTATGCAGGAATCTAATATAAGTAATTATAAAATAAATAATTAACATGAAGTCACTTTCTCACGCATAATTCTCGATAACTATTAATTCTAATTTGATAAATTTGAATGCTAAAACTATGTATAATAAAAAATATTTTTTACAATAATTTCATTTTATTTTATTGTAATCGTAAAAGTAAATTATTAATATTATAAAAACTACAATTTTTCTAAGATTTTGGGGGCCCCCCCTTAAGATCCTTTCGGTTTTCAGAACCACTATTCTAGAGGCCTATCCTCCACATACTCTCTCTCTCTCTCTAGCAAAGTAATTCCTGATGAAAATTCATTATATTTTAATCCAAGTTCATAATTAAGAATTTTTTAAAATTAAATTTAAATGAAAAATCCGATTGCCTTCTCGGGAGCCTCAATACAAACAAATTTTCTTTGTAACCCTTTTTTCCTCCTCCCCTGGCTGATTTTTATCTTATGCTTAGTAATCGTGTCGATATTGAATTATTTGAAAAAAGTCAGATACCAAATGTTTTTCTTTCTATCAACTTTTAAAAAAATGATAATTGTTTATTAATATTTATTAATAAATAAAATTCCTTTTTATTTATTTCTAGAACAAATTCAAGACCTTACAGCCCACTCTCTCCAAGTTCCGCCCCGAGTTCACCCGAAGCTGCAGGAGCATCCGAGTTACAACTCTCCCCGATTAATATGGATTTAATGAGTGCCCTTGAAGATGTAATATTTCGTAAAAATGATTTATTGACATCAGGAACTGAAACTCCACCGGTGGACCGATCGGTAAATATTCCAAATCCAACTTTAAATTAATATTCCAAATTCCAATGATTACATTAATCTTTTAAACAAAATATTATCAAAAAGATTTAACGTGCTTTTTTAAGGCTTTGGATGTTCCTTTAGTTGTGTTTATATGCTTGAAAACAATTAATTTTGTCTCGTTTGAATGTTTTTAAGATTATTTATTTATTCACTTGGTATTCCTCTCATTCACTAATTGATTAGTTTGTCAACTCACACGATATCATGAGTTCCTTTTTAAATGTGTGTGCATCATGATTCCTGTATTTTTGGATTCCTCTCCCAATTACGATAGCTCAAACCAGTCCGGAGTCTAGAGAGTTGTCGAGGACCAGCAGCGCCTCGTCGTCCACCGCCCATTTCTTTATCAACCAGTAGCAGTGGAGGCTCAGCCTCCTCAGCTGAAGAATTACCGCAACCCCCGCCGCTGCCTAAAAACCCGCCGCCTGAAGATCATCATCTCTTTCATACTGAAAATCCATTTGTGATTGCGTCCAGTCAACCTGGGGCGTTTGTTTTGGCATCGCCAACCTCGGTGGATCTTGTTCGTCTCCCACCCCCTCTAAGCGCACAAAATTCAAAGGTAATCCGAACCCTTCCTCTCATTTTGCATCAGGCATAGTCTGCTTAGTTGTATAGGCTAACACTCCTATTTATTTTAAAAATCTGCAAATAAATTCATTAATGTATTCATAAAATTTGGAAATTATATGTATTGATACACAGTTTAGAATTCTATAATAGAATAGAATAGTAATAGAAAGATTTATAGGCTTTGTAGAAGTCTTTTATAGTCTAATGACTGACGATATTTTTTTTAAATAAATAAAAACAAGACTTTCAAAATCAAAATTTTTTTCCTCAAAAATTGACAATGAAAATATTAAAAATTTGGAATTTTTCAATTAAAAAAGTTTATTAGTTTTGCAATAAATACTCGCCTATAAGGGCACCATACCAATACAAGAAAATAAATGAATGGCCTTAATCGAGTCAACAATCAATCTTTCCAATAAAATA
>JAAAKE020028938.1:0-10033 GCA_010014785.2 Anisolabis maritima | reverse complement strand
ATAAAAATTAAATATTACTTATTTCTATATTTTACATATAAAAATTAAGGAAGTAAGGCTTATACCTTTACAATATAGTATTACACGTGTAGTGTATCAAATTTTTTTTTCTCATTTCTCCCTTTCATTAAATTTACGAGTATTTATTTTGCCTTGTTCAATAATATTTTATTAACTTTAATATTTTAATAACTTCCATGATATTTTCTAAATAATTTTTTTTCTCTTCAGTAGTTAGTTTATTAGTAAGAGACAATATTTGATTAGTTACCAATTTTTCTGCTAATAATTCTCTTGTCCAATTTATAAATTCATCACTATTATTTATTTATATTTTATATTTTAAATTATTTATTATACGAGGATTTGGAAATTATATGAAATAATTTTCCGTTGTTGAAAAGATTATTGTGTCCTGCAGGGAAGCGGGGGGTTTTTTCAAATTGAATCCTCCTCCTATTTGTGCTTAATCAATTATTATTATTATTATTAACAAAAGTATATGTAATGCTTTTAGTTATTAGTTAGTGGAGGGAATTTCCAAATATGATAATACCTCACTTGTTTTATTAATTTTAGAAGAGTAAGTGTCTTTATTAATTGCTTCTAAAAATGAAAAATTTTCTGTCATTTATGTTTCTAATAGTTTTTTTAAGTTGATGTTCTGGACAATTCTGATCGGTGCCAATATGACCCTTTTACAAAAAACACAGCAAATATTATTTGCACATTCATTAAGCATATGATTCTTTACATCATATCTGGGACATCTTTGATCATGTTGATTTATGCATCGAGATTCTAAATGACGGTATCTCAAACTTTTTCTGCATTGACTCACTTTTTCTATAAATAAATCCACTTTACACACGACACCTAAAAGTTTTATTTCCTTAGGGAGGATTTCACCTTTAAAATTCAAAATATAAAATCAGTGAGGTTGGAATTGACTCACTTACTTTTTTTTTTTTGAAAATTCTTTTTGCAACTAAAACTTCTTGTCCTGCTGCATCTATATATTCTAAAATTTCTTGTTCAGAGAGGTTATAATCGACATCTCTTATAAGTCCTTTTCCTTTCTTAAAGAGCATAAATTTACGAACATAACATATTATAATATATTAAACATACATAGTACGTATATTAAATTATTATTTTGAAAAAAAGATTCATTTTTCAAATCATTTATATAATTAAATTTACTTAATGTTATTTTGATTTTAAATTTATCTATTTTATAGAATAAATGTCTTTGTAAATATGGAGACAATTCTCACGAATAAGTTTACCCAAAGACAGTGAATTGTCAAAATAGAGTTTAAATTTTTGACATAAAGCATAAAGGATCCTTTGGCTTGAAAATTATATAAATTATCTTTACATGCCATATAGCAGTGTTATTCAAACTGTGTTCCATGGAACCCTGGGGTTCCATAAATACATAAAATATTCATCAAAATGATGCAAATAATAAAAATAAAAAATAAAGCATTCTGAATTGAAAATTCAGAAATAAATTGGATGCTGAACATGAAATGCGTTTACAAATAACGACAATAAAACGTGACTTTAAAGTTTTGTGCAAACAAAGCAAGCTCATCCCTGTCCTTGAAATCGAAAATTTTATTTGTATATATTAATTTTATTTTCTAACACTTTTTTTTTTAACTTTTATTATAATATAATAAAATAATATTAATATTTTCTTTATATATACTACTTGAACTGAATACTCAACCCATGGCAAATAAATATTTGCTATATATAATTTGGAAAATTTTCGCTTTAATAAGCTTAATAAATGTCCAATTTATAAAGGAAAAGTGAAACTTTCAATAAAACAGTTTTAAATATATAAAAACATTAGAAAAATGTAGAATTTAAGAGCCCCCATCAACCAACCCAAAAAATATAAACAAGCCCATAATTAATTTAATCTAATTTTTTTTTATAATATTGATAATTGATTAATACAGACAAACGATAAATTTTTCAAATTGAAAGATAAATTAAAATCGTGAACTGGCTTTCTAGGGACCCGACGCAAAATTATGGTGTGACAGCACATCACACAATTTTCCTTACTTTAGTTAAGAGAAAGTTGTGTAATGTGCGATCGTTATATCATCATTATTATTATTTTTTTTTTTTCAGATTATATATAAGTATTCCACATCTAGCGTGAGTCTTGGGCCCATACACTCATAAAAACTATGATTAAAATATTTCTCTTTTGCGGGCTAGTAGCTAATCGCATTGTAAGGAAACATTCTTCAGTTAAATACAGAAGACAATAATATCAGGGGACTTTATAAAGAATTCTTAAAAAAAAACACAATAAAGAAAGTTGAATATAGAGAATTTGAGAGTGTTAAGATAGGAATACAAGGATAGACAGGATAAGGAATTAGAGAGTTCGTGAGGGGGGGGGGGCGTTTAGATTAAGGTATGGCTATGTGATGAGAAGGGAGGGGGGAAAGGAAGGGAATCGAGACTGCTCTGAGCAGAAAGGAAGACAAAATTAGGGAAAAGCCTTAGTGACAGAAAAAGAAATAAATTGATTTACAATTGGTATATTTATTCAAAAAATTAAGCTCTTAATATATTAATAATATATTTTTTCCCTGACATGTTCATTTATTTAGTTTATATACAATAATATAGTAATAGAATTTATATTCAAAATAAACAGAAACTTTTTTAAAATTTTTAACGTGATAATTTATCACAATTTTTTTATAGGGCCATATGAACATCATTGAAAATATTAAAATAATAGCTCGTCGGTTTTGAACAAAAGTAACGCCGGATATAACATTTTCTCTTATCTCTATTATGCATTTATTTATTGACCAATTGTATTCGACAATGTTATAACAAGGACATAGGAAACCCCTCTATTTCAATTCAGATGAAATTTATTATGAAGGCTCATTATTTAAAATTTTGAAAAACATAACAAAATAATTTAGTTTTTTTTTTTAATTTGAATAACGTAAAAAAATAAGGACGAAGAATAAAAGAGACAGATCCCTTAACAGAGAAAAGGACGACAATATGGAAAAAAAAATGAAAAAAATTGTGGCATTAAAATTTCTCTAAATAAAACTTTTATTTTAATTAGTTTCCCAATAATTAATTTGTAAAAAAAGACAGTTTTTTATTTTCCATGACAAAGGCAGATTTAGATGACTAGAAGCCGTAGGGGAAAATATCTTTGGGGCCACTCAAAAAATTTGTATATACTTTATCACTAACAGAATTTGGACAATAATTTTTGGTCCTAGAAATACCTATTAATTTACAATTTGTAAAAACGTTTGATTTTTTTTTTTTTTATTTTGTTTTTAAAATAGGCGAGGTCATTTCAGACCACGTTAGGCCTTCATCTTGGCACAAATATAAAGTTAACCAATAAAAAAGATTGAGGAGCGAGAATGTAGCTGGGAAAATGATTCTGGCAACTCGATCAATTTTAGATACGCTATTGACATGACGTACAGAACCCATTTGAAGACGAGAAGCTTCCATCTGTAATGAAAAAAGTATCCTTTAGTTTCAAAGATTCTTATTATTTTATTTTTCGTTAAATAAACGATATATTGACCGGATGGCTTAGGCTAAGAGGAACAGACACCAAGATTAATGAAATCAAGCAAGGCCAATCACCGCTGAACTTCGGGTGGCTTTGAGGAATAAGCCTGCTAATCAACTACCAGTAGCCACCGATATTTCAATATTTATTATCATATATATTTGTATTTGTACAGTCTAATTGTCATTGCAATTAAATAAATTTAAAAAAAAAATGTTGACTGGATTTTCACTGTTTATGTGTTTATGGGGCTTTGTTTGAAAATCATTAACTATTTCAAAGAAAACCCTTTTGTCCTCATCCCATGGCAGGGACTTTAAAGTTAGTGACATTGTCACTTAGTGATAACCTTCAAAGCCAAGGGGTGTGGGTTCGGATCCCAGACAGTCCGTTGAAAATTTATTTAAAACTAATTGAATACCACTTGATATAAATTAATATGCCTTGATAACTGTAACGTAAATAATATTATATATACCATTTAAAGTCCTATGGCCGAAAAGACTAAAAAATCCCTATTAGCTGATGTTAAATAAAAAGTACAGGTATCTTAAAGATCATTTGTAATACCAAAGGTCATCTGGAATTGTCTTATTAATAATAGTCTCCAGCCCTTTGAAGAAGATCAAAATCGTTTGTTATAAAAACTACTGGCTGACTTCCTCTCTTTTCACATATTACCGATCTGGGTACAGCCACCCATCTCATCGTGAAGATTTCAACATCGATTTTGCGCAACTGACTAATCAGTCATCTTTCGGAAAACAAACAAAGCGCGAGTCATATGAAATTCTCATTTATTAAACCAAATAAATTTAGTGAACATTGAACAGCTATCTAACAACGCATAAAATCACACCACATCACTCAGCTTTCTTTACCTTAAGTAAGAATAATTTGATATGTGTTTAGTCATTCCAGATTTTATATATTTATAATCTGAAAGGAGTGATGCCTGTCAAATTTTTGGCGCTCTTTTAAAAATAATGAAAACGGATTAATACCTGTCTTTTTTTTCGATACGCATCGTCTCCAATTAGGCAGAGTAACAATTGTTTCCACGGGCCAACAAATCTTTCTGTTTGTGTGGATCGAGTTGTCATTCCCATCGTCACTTGTGTAGAAATTGTCCCCACTATCGCACTTGAGGAATTCATTGCTAGTGGATCCTAAAATTTAAAAATTTAGAATGTTTTTCCGTTTAGGATCTTTGCGACTATATTAATACTAAAATAGAATATAAATTATAATTAAATTATATGACATTTACATTATAAATTGGGCAAATGAGTGAACTTCGTCTTCTTGTTGTTGATGATGGAGGAGGAGGCGGGGGAATTTCTTCTTCGCCAATCAATTCTTCGATGATTGCTTCATCTTCCCATTCTTCTTCAGTTACAGGAATTTCTCCACTCCCAACCTATATAATTAATTTTGTTATAGTAGGCGAATGTTTAAATTAAAACCTATTCATTCATTAATTTTTCAACAATATTTTTATTTCTTTCTAAAGATCTACTTCCCCCTCCCGTGGCCGAGAGGTTAAAGATATTAACATTTGTCAATTGTTAACCTTCAAAGCCAAGGGGTTGGGTTTGGATCTCAGGCTGGCCGATGAAAATTTATTTATATCAAATGGATACCAATTGATATAAATAAATATGCCTGGATAATTTGTTTCGTAATTAATACCTATGGTCAATCGTTTAACATCTATATTGCCGAAAAGACTTAAAAAAAACAAAAAAAAAACTATTTTTCAATAAATGCAATTAATAATACGAAGCATTGTGCAAATTGAAAATTTTCAAGAATCGTGTCTCAGGGGCGTATTCAAAGGGGGCCTCCCACAAACACAAAATTTCAACAAAAAAAGTAAGAACAAAAAAATAAAAAAAATATTAAGTTTAAATTCAAATAAGAAAATCTAACTTTAAAAATCAAGAAAAAAATTTCTCAAACAAAAATTCAGTAACTCTATTAGTGTCAAAAATCTTTGGAGGCTTAATTAACATAACTTTCAGGCAAGGCTTATTAAGAGATCGTCATTTTGCTAAAGATTTCGAAGCTGTATTTTAGTAGCGAAACAAGAAAATTATGATGAGAGTTTCAGAACTTTGATAATCTCTCGCTCCTCCCCTCCCCAAAATTTATTATTTAATACTATAATAATATTCTTTTTTATTTTTCTCATATAGGCCTAATATATATTCTAAGTTCAAGTCCCAGAAGTGGATCCCGCCTATTTAACCACTGCTTGAGTAACTCTAAATCTATTATTATCTAAAGCTATTAAAAAATATGTACCATAATATAAAAGGAAAAAAAATGTTTAAAATTCATGTGCTTTTAAATTCTTTGTTATTATTTATTACCTTGGTGAAATAATGAACCCCAGCAAATTCGAGCAATGTAGCAATGCAATAGAAAAAACTCATAAGTAAGAACCAGTCGAGAGCGGTTGCGTAGCGGACTTTTGGTAAATCCGTCCGAGAGTCTAAACTTATTGTGCTTAAAGTCAACACACTAGTTATACCTGTCAAAAAATAATCAGAATTACATTGACATATATATTGAATAATAAATTTGATGAAATTTTGGTTAACCTAATCCCACACGATCGCTGGTTGCCTCTCGATGAATCCAGAAAGAGACCCAAGAAAGAACTACAATAAGTGTACAGGGCAAATAGACTTGAATTAAGAAATAGCCTGTATGCCGTTGAAGATTGAAATTTACTTGGAGCATTGAAAAGTCTCCTGTAATATAATAAAGTTGACTAATTATTTTGATTTTATATACATTATTTATTTTATAAAAAATACCTTCTCTTCGATGAAAAGTAAAATTCCTCCATGGAAATGTAATCAAATCGAATTGGGAGAGAGTCATTCCAGGAACAAAAGTAACTGCATCTGTTCTTTGCCACTGGTATACCAGCTGCTGATTTGTATATGCATCTGAAAGATAAATTACTTACTTCTCTTATACAAAGTATATCAAAGTTTTTATTTGGGGAAATGGATAAAATATTTTCTATATACGTGTACATTATATAATTATATACATTTTTTTTTATTTTGAGGTTTGCTTTGTCAAACTATTGAATTAATGATTTGAAGATGTATTCAATTAAGATTATACTTGAAAATAGATACGAGTTATTCTATCTACTCACAGCTTCCGAAAATCAGTGGGCAAGATTGCCGATCCATTGGAAAAAAACGCAATTCCATCGGACATTTAGCTTTGATTGTCAATCTGTAATTCAAAAGGTATAATATTAATGCTATTTAATAAAAACTAAAAAAATTCGGACAGATGATTCATAAATTATTAATATAAACATGATTTTTAGTTAATAAATAAATTTATTACAACCAGGAATAAGTCCTTCGTAGCTAACACTCATACTCAAACACAAATACAAATTTACAAATTACATAACACAAAACAATAAACAATTAACTATACAAATTTAAAAAAATAAAAATGTATACTTATTTACAAATAACATGTTCATATATTTCCTTCGAAAGAAAAATATAAAAACATAATTAAACATTTCGCGCAGTAACACGTGACTAGCGATAATTTAAAAAGATTAAGCCTTTATAAATCAAACTAATAGTCACTTAAGAATCTAACTGAGAAAAAAATTATTTAAACACTCTTTTTAATTATTCTTTCTTAATTAAAAAGAATTGTAGTGTAACGCACATCAAACGTAAAAACGTACAGGAATAAAATAGATCCCAAATAATTTGGGGAATAAGGCTTAAGACTTTTCACAGATCATATAATAAATAATTGATTTATAAATTTCAATCAAAACTGTTTGAACAAATTTAAAGAAAATCGGAAAAAACTAAAAAAGTACATCAGTAAAGTACTAGTACCCTTTGGCTTTTTGAAAAGCTCTGAGGTGCATGCATTACCTACCTTAAATTCAGCTTCGTACTTTTTTTTTTTGAGAAATCTTATTCGCTGACGCACAGACATAGACAATTTTTTTTAACCACATGGGACCTCAAAACGAGTATTTCCGTTGAAATCTCGACATAATTTATTTTACCATTGCAAAACTTTCTCACTATATATTACATATATAAGTAAGAGAAAATAAAAAAAAAATATATATATATATATATAGATAAGAGAAAGTAAAAAAAAATTAGGACGAGTAGTCCAACGGGTTGAGGGAGCAGCACTAACTTTCTTCTTTATATTGCATGTATTAGTTTTATATTTAAATTATCATGATATTCCTATAGATGCTCTAAAGTGTATTCGTGTAATCAGCACGTTAAGATAAAAATATAATTATTCAAATCAAAATTTTTCCTCCCAAACTATAAATTTTTAAGACATTTGGATTGGCTACACTTTATACTACCTTCCAAAAGCTTTAAAAATTTAATAATACAACAATGAAGAGGTGCATAATTATTATTATTTATAATTTTCAAGTATTTTGATCAACTGTCTCACTATCTACTATTTCTACTATTATTAAACGAGCTATGTATATCGTTTCGAATTAGTAAAGTAAACACCCAATTTTGTCAAAATCGTTAGAGCCATTTTCGAGAAAAAATTTTCAAAGATATATACATAGCTATATATATATATTTATAATGATTTTGACGAAATTGGATGTATTTATTAATTCGGATGCGAGGAATCGAATGCGCTCATCTCTGGGAAAATTCGTTCAACCGCTGAACCGATAGGGATGAAATTTTCAGCATCTAACGATTTTGATGGAGTTTGGGGAATTGATGTGGATATATTGATTGCACTAGGTCTCATCTTTGGGAATTATTTTTAGAGTGTCCCTTTTTGATAGAAGGAATGACCCAAATGTTAAGCTTTATGTCTCGCTGCAAAAATCCTACTTTTGAATGGTCATTGGGTCTTTATCCAATTAAAAAAAATCCGAGATAAACTCGGTCTCCACGTATTCTATGCCAAATATGTGTATTCAATAATGACAACAAGATGAAAGCCTCAATTCCTTTATCTAAATTTTTTCTTAAATATATCTTCCTCTTCTTCCCTCCACCTTCTATAGATTGGATCTAATCATAATACATTTACTTCTTTTCGAAGTATAATAATTATGCAAAGTTTCATCGATTACCTCCAGAGATATAAGCTAAAATGCATACACACACAGACAAATCTACTCTTTTATTTGTCATCCGGCTTTGATAAAGATGATAACCAAAAGTTTTTAATGACATTATTTTTTGAAAGCAAGTTATTTTATTTTTATTTACCAAACTTATGATATATATTTACCTCATACTATAAAGAATATCTCCTTCTTGAGAAATTCTTAAGAGTTTATTAGGAACTGTGATTGTGTGTACATAAGAATGGCGTCCGTTATGGAAAAAAGTGTCTGGCCTCCAGATTCGTTCTAACATTTGAATTGATAGCGAAAGACTCTGGATTGGTCCTCGAAATGAAAGTCGAGCATCTCTCCAATATTGCCGGAAATAACAATCCATCGAATAATCCTAAAAGTTGAAATATTTATTTATTTTTTTAAATGAATTGTAATATCATTTTTTGCTTACCATGTCAAGTTCTGAGATGGGGCCCATGCTTCTTATCAGAATATTTGTTTTTACGACAGTTGGTTTACCTTTTCAAATAAAAATACAATCAAATTAAAAAAGTCTAAAATTAATATAATATAGGAGGATCAAATCAAAATTAGTGATAAGACCAATCTTTAGAAATTTCTCGAAACGTTGCGAAATATTTGAATTCTAATTTTTTCTAACCTAAGAACATAACACTTGTCTTTCAAATCTTGAATAAGAACAGTCCCCAGACCAACTGGAAAAATTAGAATTACAAGAAAGAAGAAGAAATCACCACGTAACTTCTATCGAAATAAAAACTCTAATATCTGAGACGTTTCGGCTTTAAATAAATAATACCATCAGCACTCACTCTGAGAGTATATATAATACAAGCTCAATGCATTAAATAATGAAATGTGGATAGAGTAATTATATATTTTTTGTATAATATTGTTATATGTATAAACTATAATTTAGGTCTGCATATACCCAATAGTTTTTTATATGACGAAGTTTCCATGTGTATTGGAAAATGGAAAAATACACCGGTCCACCAATAAATAAAGCTTAGAGAAAGCAAAAAGTTATCGGAAAAATTTAGACTTATATGGGGAGATCCGAAAGGAATTTGAATTCGAGAAATTAATTTTTGAATTCTTCCCATCTCTATTTTAAAAATATTTCTCTAATCCTTCTCCGTTATTTTCTAATTTAGCTAGAGCTCCTCCCTGCCTCATCTCTCTTACTACACACAGAACTTAATAAAAAAAAATTTAATAAAATAAAATGTTCCATTTTGGCCAACTAGCCTTAAACGAATTTGTTTCAATTTTATTATAAC
>JAAAKE020028927.1:0-10034 GCA_010014785.2 Anisolabis maritima | reverse complement strand
TTTTGTTTGAAAAAAATTTTTGTATCTGTTACACTTACTATTTATAATTCATAATTAGGATTGCCAGCGATTACAACGCCTCTAGTGCCCAACCCTAGGAACTGAAAAAATTTTGTTTTTAATTTCTTCGTCAAAATAAATACGAATAAAAAGTATAAAAAAAAAAACACTTAATTAAAATGCACTAAAAAGAGAAAAATAACTTTTTATAAAAGCAGAGATGAGATATTAAAATATTATTAATGGAAAATTAAATAAAATATTCAATGAGCGACCTTGTTTTTATAACAATTTTTTCCTCTTTTTAGTACATAAATAAAAACATTTTTTTAAAATTTTTTTCATTCAAAGACCTGAATTATTTTTCCATATAATTTATGTATTTAATAAATTAATTATTCCATCTCTTTTGAAAATGAAACAAGATTATTCGTTAATTCTTTTCATCGCTTACTCAATAGTGAGTATTAAATTCCCAACGGATAATCGCAGTTTACTGATAAGAAGAATCATGAATATTATCTCGGTTAGGAAAGAACTTCACATATCGGAGTTATCTCGGTTATCTCAAGCCGCCTTTGAAGTTGTCCGTGAAGGTGTATAATATTGAACCATAAACAGACCATAAAGACCAAACACTCGGCCTCGGGGCCTTAAGACAAAATGTTTGCCACTATTTACAAACATCTTCAACATCTACCTTTTCTATATTAATTAAAAGAGAATCCATTCAAAAATTATTTATGATAATGATAATTTAAATAATAATTTTTTACGCAATTGTTTCAAACAGGAGGGTCGGTTTTTTATTTTCCTGAAATTCCCTTTTCAGCTAACTATATTTTTTAAAAACGTTTTTAGTATAATTACAAAATTCAAAAATGAGTGGAAGATAATATTGTACTATCTCTCGTTAGCCAATATATTATATTAATAGTGAAAGTAGAATTTCACCCTCTAGGTAACCTAGATATCAGTTTTTCTTTGCCATCTAGCGAACCCGATTGTATCTGCTTCCCAGCCTGAGGCACATAGCCCCTCAGGAGGCCTAAATTTTTAAAAAATGAGAGCCAACCGAAACTGCCAAGAAGACTTGAAATTTTTCAAAATAAAATGAACCCGTCATATACACGATATCCACTCTGAATCCATTTATATTACATAACATACATAAAGAATGTGGAGCGGGGGTGCGAGTTATTATGATCAAGGAACATTTTTCATATTAGTAATTAAGACGCAAATTTGATATTTCATTTTATTTACTGTGTCTCAATGATTCCCGGCTTTTTTGGCATCAAGCACCGGTAAATTTTAGGCATTGCCTATCGGTAGATAAATGTTTTTTTGAAATTTTATATATATATATTATATATTTCAAAAAATAAATAATTTTTCCTTTTTTAAAAATGTATTTAAAATTTTTTTCTTTTTTATAATTATTTATTAGCAATAATACCCCCCCTCCCGGAATAATAGTAATAATTACAATTGAGTAAATATTCTCTATGGGATATTATTCTTCACAACCAGCATTGTTGCATCGAATTAAAACTTAAAAGTTTAGATTAATGGACAATTTAAAAAAAATTATATAAGCTCTAAGACAATATATTCAATATATAAGAGAGAGTTGCCCCTGGACTTCATATATAGAGTGGGATTTTTGCAAAATCAAAAAGCAAAAATGATCAAGAGAATAGAAAATGAAATAATTTCAAACTAAATAGCAGATATAAATAAATGATATTGAATTTCCTGTCTTTTAATTTGAAAGCCCTAAAGGAGAGAAATATAGAAAATACTTTTTTCAAATAAAAGTTGTTCAAAATCATGAATCACTTGGGCTGAATCGATTGTTGCCTTATTACCCAGGAAAGTCTCTATTTTTATGTGTTATTCTTATTGGTTATAAATTTAATTCTTTCCCGTCCCTTTCTATTCCCTTAATTATAATATAGCTAGTGATTATTTGATGATTATCAATCACCAATTTGACACTTAATGATTCATTTCCTTTCTAAATTTCAAACAAATTTCACAATAGTTAGCAATTTCTTTTACAACTACAATTCACCTCTTTTTTTTACACAGGTAATCTTATTTTGAATTTGTTAAAATTCTAAATTCTAAATTTAATTCATTTCATCAATTTATACCCTAATTGTAGAAAAATCATACTTTAATAAGTGAATTTTTATTCTGATTTTATTAGAAATTTTAATGTTTGTAGGTAGGTGTCTCGCTCTAGAGGTCGATAAGAAAACCTTTTTGCTCAGGTAGGCCAGCACCTGTGCTAGTGCTGCCCCCATTTACCTGGCGGCCGGTATGCCAACTGCTTGCGTACAATTCCTAAATACTAATTTGATTTTTGATTGTCTAGATTATTTTTATTTGATACTATATATAATAATATACAAATATTTTAATCAATAATAAATAAATAAATAAAGCAAAAATTATATAATAAATATAATAATAAAAAGAAAATAAAATATTTATTCTTTCTGACTAAATTTTTAATTTTTTTTTGCCGACATTGAAAAAATTATTCATCTCCTAAAAAAAAGTATACTATCCCCTTCAAAAGAAATTGGACAACCTGTATATTTTGTTTTATCTTAATGGAGAATTAGGAGAGCTATATGAAATCCGAAAATACTAAATTTAATAATAGGTTTAAAAAAAATTGTGAAATTTGATGATTTTGAATTTCATGTAGCTCTCCTAATTATCTATTAAGACGAAACAAAAGATACAGGTTGTCTAATTTCTTTTGAAGGGGATAGTATATTCATATCACTGGACCAAAGTGTCTTGGTATAAAGATGAGTATGTCCTCAGCTGTGACTTTGAACATTCATGTGCATCGGCTTTAATAAGAGGTACAAAATTTTTCCTACATGATTACAGACAGGTATTTATAAAAAAATAAATAAATAATTATATTATTTTCACTTTGAAATAAAGAGATATTTTTCTATTGTTCATTTATTTAATATTATATTAATAATTTAATCTCTTTAACATTTAATAAATATTTTGACAATTCAACAATTACAGTCTCGATTCACATTTACGGGAGGCCTCCTTCACGTCAAAATTTACTACCCATTCACACTGCCATTCCAGCAATCGGGAACTCCATGTAAATATTTCTCCCGATATCAATAGCTTGAGGTTGTTTATTAATGATTGTTAATTAATGATTATTTTCTTTTTACTTTCACTTACCCAGGGACTGGACGTATTTAGAGGTTGACCCCTGAGGTTCGGACACCACCACCCCTTCTCCGAAATGGTCCAATTTATAACGTTTTTGTCCCTAAATAGTGTAAACTTGTCCAATTCGAGGAGGTCTAATAACATTTTGTCATTAATCTTATCAAAATAGCGAAAAAACAAAATTCAAATGTGACGTTGGGGTTCCGGTTTCACATTTACATGGATGTATGGCTTGTTCACACTTGTTCCGAAACGCCACCGTCCTGTCAAAGTATTCTACTCAACGATTTGCCTGTCCGTTACGTAACGATGGCATAAATATGTTGAATAATATTAAATAAGTAAATATTGATTTAATTATCTTTTTTGCTAACTTCTGAATCCCTCTCAGTGACTCTGATTCTACAAGAGTTTTAATTCCCGGAAAATCACGTCCCACATCCTCTCTTTCATTGTTTTGTTCCGTGGAAAATCCGGATCTTCAAGGTCCCATAATGAAATATACAACTAATTGCTAAGCGGATCCGGTAGTTGTAAAGAATAAAAATAAATACCAATAAAACTTTGTCATGGAAAATTTTAAACAGGTGAATAGGATCGAAGCTAAAATTATTTAATTTTTATTCATTTACTAATTGAATATAAATAAATAATTATCTTACGTCTTTTTTTTTTTTTATTATTACTTTTTTTACTTTGTCTATATAGTATAAGGAAAGAAAGTATTTTATCGTTCAAAAATTCCATCTCGAGATTTTGATTGTTCTTGGCATTTTGGTCTCAGAGGTCCCTGAGTCATAAAATAGCCTTTTTTTTTGTGTATGTTTGTTAACACGATAACTCGAGCACACTTTAATGTAGATCAACTAAATTTTACATACGTCCATTACAGAAATATCATACATCTCTATCAACTTTTGGGCTACTCACCCCAACTGGAAGTGATACTTTACCTGAAACGTTTTTCCTAAAAATCATGATAACTCAAATCTGATTTTACGGACGCGAATAAAATGTTGTATCGATACATTATACCATTACAGAGACTAGGGTTAAAATTTGGTCCACTTCTGACAGCCGGAAGTAGTACTTTACGTCAAACGTTTTTCTATAAATCGTGGTAACTCACCTTTATATATGTGATTTATTTCTCTTTCTGATTCAGATTTGCCCCCAACTTGGTACGCCCTTTTAAATCATATCCAAATTTTTTAGAATTCAGGAATGAAAAGATAAACCTTTATATTTAGTGGAGCGGCAACAGGAATTAAATTTATTTTACTTACTAGGTATGCAGATCCCCTGCGGGTTATAAATCTAGCCAGGGAGCTAGGGCCCCTCACTGGTCGCCTTGGATTTTCAGTTAAAAATTTATATTCAACTTTTTTCTTTCATTTTGGCATTGAAATAATCTATAAATTGATTTATAAGAAGTCCTCGGACCTATTCCAATGTCAAAGATCTGGTGTGTCTAAATGCACATCACACAATTTTCACCTACCTAAGGTGTGGAAAGCTGATGCGCCAGATTTTTCATCTCATGCCCTTTAGTTAACTGTTCAATGTACATCCAATTTAATCAATATCGTTAGAGTAGTGTAAGAGAAAATCACAAAAAATTAAAAAATGTACAAGAGTAAAGTAGGCCCCAAACAATTTTAGGGCAAATATACATTTTGAAGTTCATCTCTAATAAATAATTGTTTTTTTGAATTTTAATCAAAATCTTCAGGGCGAATTTTGAAAAAATTGAAAAAAAAAAAAAAAAAAAAAATAAAAAAGTACGTCAGTACTAGTAGCCAATTATTCAAAAGCTTCGGGTTCAATCGACGAAGGTACCTAGCATAAATATAATATAAAATTTCAAACTTAAACGTTTTTCGTTTTTGACGAATTTTATTTACACACACACAGACCATGATGAGGAATCCATATTTTAGTTTCAGGGGACCTCAAAACGTGTATTTCTATTGAAATCTAAACATCGAATTTTTTTGCAATTGCATTACTCTTTATTGTATATATTACATGTATAGGTAAGAAAAGTATAAATCGGTCTCGCAAAATGGCCCAACTGTGAATAAAATATTTTAAAAAAGAAAAAACATTAGGGGCACATATTTGATATTTAATGTAGGTATCCACTTCGCATGCGACACGAAGATTTTGAATAAAATAGGCCGAAGAGTATTAGTCCTTTTCTGATGTAAATTTTTCGATTTTCTCAAAATCCGCTCTAACGATTTCGATTAAAATTCATATATCAGTTATTTTTTAGTTGATATGTGAAATCACTGTTATTCGCCAAAAAATTCTTTGGTGCCCACTTTACTCTTATAAGTTTTTAGGTTTTGTGTGATTTTCTCATAAATCAATCTAACGATTTTGATTAAATTTGTTGAACATATAATAAATTATGCAATCTTTAAGAGGTATTAATAATTGTGGAGGTGGGGATTTAAGAAGTTCATAGAAAAGTTACGGAGATATCATTGCCATTATATTACAATATAAATGTTTATCTTAAACAGTCACAAACACTATTATCTCTTTGGTAATGATATCCTACCATAAAAAATATGGTATTAAAGTAAGCTTTCTCTTGCCTATGCAGGTAGAAGAAAATTGTGTAATTTACTAATTATCACACCAGATTTTTATTCTTGCTAGACGCCGGGCAACAATCTAATTATACCTTGCAATAAAGTGATGTAAGTGTCCTAAGCATAAGCTGGTTTTATTTTTGTTTTCTCCCATCTCCTCAACAACTATCTCTAGCATCTTTAACAAAGTATTCATCAAATACATGAAGACTCCAGACAGACATCTATGCAACTAAACTGGTATTAATTCTACTTGAAGTTGATATGGAGTACTCCGGTAAAAAAAATACCCTAAATCGTTACCTACAAACATACCCGAAAGATAGTCAGTTTGTCAAAAAAAACTGAAAAAAAAAAAATGTTTTAAATAAATATCGTTCAAAATGATAATAGAAAGCAATTTGCTTATTACAAAATTTGAAAAAAAAACAGAAAAAATTTGATATAAAATTTTCCCGTAAAGAGGACCAATCGAAAATTCAGACTTTTCCATACAAACTTCATAGATAGATGGATAACATCCAAATTTCAGCTTTCTATCTTATCGGGAAATACTCCAAACGCTTCCTCTATATAAAAAAAAAAAAAAAAAATAATGAAAACGTTCCTAGTAAATTATATATGTAGATTATGGACATAAGTTTTGGCTGTATTCACCTGAGAAGTCGAAGAAAGGATTGTGCAGCTAGTTAACCTTTCGGGCAGAATTCACATTCTTCTTCAAGACCAACAATATTTAATGTATTCGATTGCGGAGGCTTGGACCTTAATTTTAATGGCCTAGGTCCTGATGATGGATGGCGTATAGCCCGAAACGTAGACTAAGGCAAAAAATAAAATATACCGGGCAGATGATTGTCTTTGATTTGAATTCCTCTAAAATAATTATAACGAATCAGACCTCGAAGCATATCTTATTTAAAACAAATAAATATTCACTCCCGAATATTTAAAAACTAAAAATATAATGAGAAAATGTTTTTTGTGTTCTCAAAATTAAGTCCGAAAAGAAACGTCAAGTTCAGCGTGACTAATTTGTATCTAGCATCTTGGACCATTTATCTATGATATATATTAATAATAAATTCTTTTAATATTTAAAACTGATATAGTGCACTCAGAGCTCATATCTCAGTAAGTATGTGGATTAGGCCACCCAAACTTAGACTGAAATCTGCTCTTTGCATCAAGCCATACGTCGGGTTGACCTAAGCTTCTTCTGATATTTTTCTATTCCCACCGAAATGGACAGGAAGAAAAATATTTAAATTATAAATAGGAAAGGGAGGGCTAAATCAACGATTGTTTTTCTCTGACGAGAACTGAATCTAGAACCGCAAATCCGGCATTTATTAATTAAAACGATCAGAGTTATTTATATCGATATGATTCTGTTTTATTTGTGCGATTAATTATGTGAGTGGAGAGAATTTATATTCTAATAGGCTGTAGCTATAATAAAGAATCGTGTCGAGAGCACGGTGATCATCTGAGGCAAAAACGAGAGCGATTTTTTTTTTTTTTTTATAATTGAGGCCTTCACGGCCATTCCTCTTCATAAAAACGACCTGATTTTTTTCGGTTTTAACAGTATAAAAATATGAATATACTTTCAGTAGATGTCTTCATTCATTGACTTTTGGGGTGAAGGATCTAATTTAAAAAAATAGGAATTAGTAACTAAAAAATTTCTAATCCTTATTTTGTTAAGTATTAAATTGTGTCTCATGATAAATATATATTTTTGGACGTCACTCGCTCTTCCTTCTTTAAGACCTTTTGAGGGATCTTTTTATATATCATAAAATATCCACACACACACAAATATATATAAAAGTTTCTTGAATTACATAATATTAGAGTAACTTTATTGGAATCATAGGCTGATATATTTCCGTTTCCCTCCCCAAGAGAATTCCTGATAGAGTTTCCGACAAAAAGTGGATTCGAACCTGAATTGATTTCACTACAGTAATATAAGCAGTTAACTCCTTTCGCCCTTCAGATCGTCTAAAATCTAAGAGAAATTCGTGACAATTTTACTGGTTATAAATTTTGAAAAAGGACACTTCTAGTATGCCAAACGTTAGTCAAACGTATAAATTATTTATTTTTTTATTCACCCAGTCTTAATTTTTCTGGTACATATGCCAGTATCGTTTTGCCCCTATAATAATTTTTCTGAAAATTTAATTTAATAACAAAAATTTAAACAATACTTTCTCATTATATATATATATGGAATAATGTTTTCCACATACATCCAACCGCGGAAACCTTCCAGAACATATATATGTAAAAGAAAGTAAAAAACAAAAAAAAAAAAGGAATAAATAAGACCAAAGAAAAAATTTTTATATTAATAAATGTCTTGATTGAAAATTCTGAGACTAAAATTCTATAGCCCCTTGTCAAGGCTCCTTCACTGAAAATTTTTTTTAAAATTTGAAATAAATTTCTAGTTTGATGTGTAAATTTTTGTTTGCAGATTAGAATTAAATTTCATTAAGATAAAATATTTTTACTAATGTTTATTCATTTTTTTTGCGCTTCGTAACTTTTTATTTTTTTTTTTTTTAACTAAATTCGAGTGAGATCATTTAAGAGAATTATCTAATGCATCTCTTTTAGTAAAAAGTAATCAGTTGTTGAATTTGTTCATTAAGATTTTTGAGCTCTTCTATGGGCAATTTGAAAATTTATAAAAAACTTTAATTGGTATATGTATTTTAACGATGTGTAAAAACTCGTTCCATGTTACTTACTATTATTAAAAATAAATAATTAATGTTCTTTTGGTCAAAAATGTTTCGCATGTTTCTTGTCTTTGGCTTATACCAGAGGTAAATTAAAATTTTCGGAAATAATAGAAAGACTCGCCTTTGAAGTATTATACTACTTACGAGGTAAAAAATACTCTTGTAATTTATAATAATTTCATCATAATACATCCAGCTATATTTTAAATCAAAATTTAAAGATAATAAATAACTTTCCAAATTATTTTTGAAATGAAATCTATTGCTATTAATTTACATAAAATTTGTGAATTTTATTTTGAATTTCAAATTTCAAAATTTAAACAGATAAAACCAATTATAATATAGAGGTAAATAAGACAGCCATATGTGGCCTTAGGTCTTTCAGTTTCCCCATATCTGTACTATATGTGACCATTGATATTCAAATTAAATGAAGTATGAGAAATGAGCTATATTGAACTCGGACTTTTGTCGTTGTATTCAGGCTGTAGCAAGTGTGTAAAATATCTAGGTGTAAAATAATTGCGATGAGTTCATAATCTATGTAATCGGCATTAATGAGATGCAGAAACTTAGATCATATATAAAATTCGGTCAAAGTGGATCATTGCTTTCACGGAAACCAAAATCTTGACAATTATTTGGGCAGATACGAGCCAAATCAAGGGGGGAGACAATACAATACAATTTTTTTTTCAAATTTTACCCTTTTGCTCTTGACACAATAACGCTTTAATATTCTAACGGAATTATTATTTACGATATATTTTTTTATTGTTGTATAATTGGAATTTGTTAATATAAACAAATTTAGTGATGAATAATAATTAATTAATAGTAATGGAAGCTAAAGTATCATTAAGCTCCATTAAAAAGATGAGATTTTGATGACCGATTGTGTCATCATTTGGCATTAAATCTTTATGCATAGTCAAAATAAATAAAAAATCCCTTTTATTTGTTCTCTCTGATTCATTCATTCTCTAATTGATTAATCATTTTTTATATGAATTTTTTTCATTTCACAAATATATCGTTAATAAATAATTAAGAGATGAAATCCTATGTAAATTTTTGATGCATTTTGGCAAAGGGAAAGAGCTGCTCTTTGTTTCCTTGATAAACATTTTTTTTTTTAAATATATTAATACATACCAAAATACTAATAGAACAGGATGAAATGTTTAGAATTTATATATTTTTAAAATTTATTAGAATATATCTTGCTCAACAAATAAACTAAAGCACTAATACCGTAGTCTAGATTTCTCCCTCTCTTCTCTCAAGAGTGGTCGAGAGACTTTGAAAAATGTACAGGGTGTTTATTTATATATTCGAAAAATAAAAAATTATTAAAAGTATAGGTCTTGGTAACGAGATAGTTGACTAAAAGTGGAGGGGGGATCATGGACCGCAGTAAAGTTTATGGCATTTACGGCGTTTT
>JAAAKE020028905.1:0-10036 GCA_010014785.2 Anisolabis maritima | reverse complement strand
TTAGCTTCACCCAATCATGAACTATTGATTTGAATTTGGGAGAGAGATCAAATCTTAATAAATATGCAATTTTTGCATACTCCAATTAATACTTTTTTTTCGAAGCAAACTCGTACATATAAGATCTTTTTTTGTGATTTTTCATGCATTTTATGCGAAGAATAAAAATAATTGTGCGTGAAGCTCATTATTTTTATTTCTTTGAAGACGAAGAAGATTTTTTTTACAAGATTAACAGATAAGAAAAACCAGAAGTAACTCTATAAAGATTTTCATTCAAGAAACCAAAGCATAAGTTGATCAACATCTGCCGACTACATGTGATTTTTCTTGATATTTTGTATTTTGTGTAAAAATTATATATATATATATTAAAATATTTTTTTCCTTTTCACCTTTCCTCTCCTTGAAAGCCACTCGTATTCATAATTAATTTAGCAAGGAAAACAATTAATTTTGAATACGAGTTTTATTTAATCGTTGGAGATATTTTTGTTAATATAGATAGCCTCTACCTAAAACGATGCTTGAAAGGATATCTTTGACTGACTTCAAATCCATTCAACTCATCAGCTGGAGCATCAATCTTAAAAAAAAGTAATTATTTTATGGCATTTTTATGACTAATTGAGAAGATCACTTCATCCTACCTACTCATTTAGTAATTGTTTTTATTTGTCCAGCGACGTATCCAGGCCTGGTAATAATATTAATTATAAGTTTACTAGGGATTACATGTGAAAAACTGGTAATCTTCTTTCCCCTCCCCTTCCAGAAAAAATTTTTCTAAACACGTGCCTGAAGTGAGTAACCCTTGAATTTTTGCTTTTTTTTATTTTGAAAAATAAGGAGAGAGTAGGAAGAATTCTGGGAATTACAATTTGAAATTTCATTTCCTCACAACAAACCTTTAGTCCTAACCCTTGGTGCATTGCTTTTGATTTGGCTTCATATACCAAAGGTCAATGGTTCGCTACCTCTCCCAAGCGACAAAAATTTATTTAAATTATATTGATTTAAATAAATAAGGACGGAATCTATATGACCCAAAATGTGCAAAAAGACTTAAAATCATTAGCACTCTCTTAGTTAGGTAAATAAATATTTTATTCATTTCATTTAATTAATAATTTTGTTTGTATGTAATTAAATTTTATATCTATATTATTATAAATAGTAAAAATTTTTTTTACTTAATTATTATATATACACGATGTATTCAAATTTGTATTTTATTAATCCTATATAACAATGGTTGTCAATCTTTTTTTTCACTAGGCAAGCTACTTATATACCAAGTTATTTGTTGGTGAACTTTCTTATATAGATTATGTTTGCCCAATTTGATATCTGACTTGTAATAACTATATGCAGACAAATTGTTAATACAACAAAATAAAACCAATCTATTGAAATAAAATATTTATTTTTCTATTTTAGAAAATCAAAGTTAGAAAAAACAATAGTTTGATTACAAATTCACAAATTACAGGAAATGCTAGTTAAATAAAAAAAAATTGGCATTGTTTGGATCTCACAATATTTTCATAGTTAAATAGTTTGACATGAAGAAACCAATGCAACTATATTCAAATGATCTTTAGTAATTTGATTTCTTAATTGAATTTTTATGACGATCATATTTGAAAAAGAAGGTTCTGAAAAAAATGTGACCCAGAATTTTCCACGCAATATCAGTTAATATATGCCATGTTACCATGTGTTTCACTTAGAGAGTATGAGAAAAGTTTTTATACTTTTTTTAAATATAGACTAGTATCAATAACATCAAACAAAATTGAATTTCTCCGGTGGTGTGGTGGAAGGTCGGCCGCCTCGAAAACTTCCTGAATCCCTCTAATCCTAGCCTAAACATTTCAGGATGTAGTAGAAAGTTTTTTTAGTGAAACCCGTAGTTCGAATAATGCCTTCAATGGCCGCCTTCAACCCTTTCTTTTGTTATTCGACAATAGTCGCACGCTTATTTTGAATTTCCATAGTTTACTTAACTAAAACCAGATGAACAATTTAAAAACATATTTTAGACGACAATTTCCATAAGGAATTCATTGAAATTAATGGTTTTTAGAAATATTTCACCAGATCAGATCAGGTCAGGTTTTATAATGGCGTAATTTCCTCGCACCCTGTAATTGTATTCACTCGGCTTGCTGTTTAACTTCTACTGATTCAAATTAATTCATTTATCCTTTCTTATACGAGTATTACTGATTTGACACTTTTAACGAAAAAGAAATACTCGTAAATAATGGTAATATTCCGAAAGGAAAATAAAAAATTGTAAATATGTCAAATAAAATATTGTTTTCAATTTTAATTAAATTTTTAAGGAGAACAATATTATCGAATTATTTTCATAAATAATCAATAATTAAAACAATAAATTTATACTAATCCCATTCTTTTATTTATATTTTATTTATCAATATTTATCAGCATTTTTATGAAATTATACAATAATTATTTTCTATTTTTATTTTTAAAATTCTGAACATTTTCAGACACAGTGCTAGAATCCTGGACAGATGATCACCTCATTTAAATTGAAATTTCATTTGAAACGATTAATGATTTTTCCATAGAATCTATTAATTTTTTTCCTTTGTTGTTTTTCAGAACCTTTTCATTTGAAATATCTATTTTTATATATGCTCTATGATTAAGGCTGATAAGAACTGGTTCGTGTATCTTGATGGAATCGGCTGTTTTATAAATGGATAGCATGCCATTGTCCTAAGGTACAGAGTTCGACAAGCAGTGATCTCAACCAACAAACTCACTAATTAATTTTTCTTTTGCTTATACTTCCCAAAAAGGGAAGGGGGAGCTAACTGACTTCTTTGCTCTATTTAATTTGATGTATTTCATATCTGATACTGATTTAGTTAATAATCAAACCAACTGCAAATATAAAATTATTTGATTACTCTCTCTTTGTAATCACATCATTTAAAAAAAAAAGAAAATAGCGATACTTTGAAGTAGTAAGAAGAAAAAGAAAATTAACGGAAATGGCTCCTTTCTTTATCAAAAGATCGAAGTGAGTGAAGAATGAATAAAATTACATGAAAGGGAGAAATAAGCAAAAGCATCGGGTGAATTCCTTCATTCATTCGTCAATGTTCACTTCTAGAGTTGCCTCAAGAAAAGACAGACAAACAGACATCTTCAATTGGAATTGCATCCAAGTGAGAGAGACCTTTATTGTAAAAGATGTTTGAAAATTGAATTACATATGCTATTAGATTCTAAACCAAAAGAGAAAGAGAGAGAAATTAGTAATAAATGTTTGTTTTTTAAATGAGATATAGCTGGGCAGATCAATTTGTGTAGAGGTTCGAAGAAAAAGAAAACCAGCCGTTTTTCTCATTATACACCATTTTATTCAGCAAATATTTCGGCCATCCTCAGTGCCACAATGTGATAATTTTAGTGGACCTGCGTCCGTTATTTATATAAAATATTCTTGGAGAGGTGTGGGACATCCACACAATGAAAAGATTCGATAGCAAGTAGTGAGTAGTGAATAAAATGGGGTATAGTGACCTGAGAAAAACGGCTGGTTTTCTTTTTCTCCGAACCCCTACATTAGTAATAAATATTGTAAATCAAAAATCTAATCTGTAAACATACAAGTTATTATCTAAATTAGGAGGGGACATATATTTCCTCCCCCTCTCTCTGAAAATTTTCAATTTGACAATATAATTGTATTAATATAATTCAAAATATAGGATATAATGATATTTATGGGTTTAATTGTATAATAATGGAATGCGTGGTAACCCCGATTTATTGATATAATGATACAATTGATTGAAGGAGACAGAGAGAGAGACAATTGATTGACATGAGGGTGCAAGATATATGAGAATATGGCTAAGAGTCTGAGGGCTCTTGTCCTTTTAGCAGTATGTTTGGGGTCCGAGTTAACAGTATAATAATTCTATCAATTATCTTTGCACCTGTTTGGGAATTCCTTGCCGGCACAAAGGTACAAACCTAAATATACAATAGTATATTAGATTAATGAAATCCAAAAATCATAACAAAAATACGACTGTCCCTTAACCCTTGAAATTTTACAATAATATCTTTTATTATTAATGATTTCTATAACAACTTTATTTTAATTTTTTATTATTTAATAATAATTTTTTATGCAAGCTGCGCTCACATTGTACTCTTTCTAAATGTTAGTCTTCTTCTTATATATAATAGAAGAATCGTTTATCTATTCATATTTATTCAAAATAATTCATTAAATTTTCATCGAACTCAAAATCAACTTGACCTTCCATGGATATCAAAATTTTCAAAACATTGTCTACGCCAAGTTTCTAATAAATTTAAATTTTATATTCAAATTTTATTTATTAAATTAAACTTAAAGAATTTTATTTTAAAATATGGAAATTTTCCCATCGAGTTCCAAAGAAACAAGATTTTTATTTTATTTTTAGGAGAACGAACAGCCAAGTAATATAAATTAAAAATAACTCAACAGATCTAAAAAAAAAAAAAAGGGAAAAAAAAGAGAGGTCAGCAAATTTTAAAAATACATTTTCATCTTCATTCAAATAGACAATTAAATTAACCAAGAATCTGGAATCGCACTAGCTCTCCGCCTAATTTTAATGAACGAAGGAGGGAAAAAACTTCATTCATATATATGAGTGGTTATTTTCTTTCCAACCTTGAAATTTTTTTTCACGTTGTATGTTAATCAAGTAATAAGGAGCGATGCATTTTGAAAATCAAGATAGGGATAGATGCCAGAATAAATTTTCTCTCGCCAAATTAAATAAGTTTTTTTTTTTATGAATACATTAATATATATTGAATAGACATCATTAAATGATGGAGAGACACTTATGAGAGAGAAAGTGAAAATGATCAGCTTTCATTGTACTACTAAAAATTTTTTATGCGCCTCTGGAAACTTTTTTTGATAGGAAAAAATCGTTTAATCGTTAAAGAGAACTTGTTTTGTTAAAATTAAAATTAATAAAGTATCCCTTTAATCAATAGCTATAATATATGTCCTAAAAAACTGCGGCGAAATCCTTTCAGATTAGGCCTTTATTTAACTATATTATCCTATATGTCACGATGCATATATAGTAAAAAATAATTCATTCAATATTGCTTCTGGGCTCGCTGCACTAGCTTGAAGAACATCAATGTTGATTTTATATTATTTTTAAAAATAATAAGTATAATTGTCTTATTAAAATTATTTTAATTATAAGAAGTTGATTAGATACTTTTTTATTAGTATATTAATTTATTTCTTATTATATTGGATTTTCTGGTCTGCTTTAACTAATTATTACATTTACTCTTATTTTCGTTTTCAATTAAAATTATCATATTTAATTAGTATTATAATTATCATAATTACCTGTTTAAATATGATGATAATATCTATTATATTATTTATTTCCATCAACATAAAAACAAATTATACCAATTTTTAGTGAATATGTAGTTTGTTTAAATATAGACATTTTTTACCCCTATGGTGTGTTTTCAAGTTCGAAGACCCCCATAGATCCCTCTGCTGATACGTCCTGGATATATCCTTATTTTAATTTTGAATTTAACATAAAAAGTGATTTAACATACGCCCGTATTACAATATTTTATGTTTTTTCTTTTATAGAATCCATAATTATTTTTTGTCTACGAGTTCCTAATTTTTCTTCAAAGATTTCTGCCGCCGCAAATTTTAATATAAAGGATAAATATAATACGTAAGTGAAAAATAGTTCTTTTGTGAAACTATCATTAAAGCTCGGATTATATGCAAATGTTTTTTTTAAGATATACGTGTATCAAAAAAAAAAAAATTATGTCATTTAACACATAATTTTATTTGCATATTTTGCATATTTATGAATATTGAGAGATTAAAAAAAAATTAAATTACTATTTTTTTTTTTCAACTGTGTAAATTTCTCGTATCTTACTTTGTATTTGAAGAATAAATCGGGATTCGATAATTGGAATTCTGGATATTATCTAAAAATTTGCATCTCAATTCAAGGTCAAATCAATTCTTCAAATAGATCACAAAAAGAATTTAAAAAAATTACCTAGAGAATTTTTTGAAATTACTAAATTTTAAACCAAAATTCTTTAAAGAAATCATTGCCCTCCAAAATCTTAGAAAGGGTATTCTCAATCCTTTAACATATTAATAAATAGTTAATAAAAAATTTTTATGCTAGATTATAATGACCTTTATATAGGTAATATCATGTAGGAAGGAGGACTTTAACTAAATAAAAATGCTTTGAAAAAATCTGTGTTGTACTTAGTTTAGTATCTATTGTCATTGAAAAATTATATAATAACGGAAAAATACCCAAAACATTTTTATAATACATTATTAGTTTTTATCAGAAATTGACTGTGGAAATTGCACTTTGTTTTTGTTGTTGCTTGTTTTTGTTGTTCCTATTACTGTTTTTACTTTCTTTTACCTATATATGAAATATATAGTGAGAAAATGTTGCGATTGCAAAAAAATCGATATCGAGATTTCAACGGAAATGCACGTTTTGGGGTCCTCTGACTCTGAAAGAATGGGTCTCGCCAAATGAGGTCTCCAAAAGAATTCTCAAAAACGAAAAAACAATGTACGAGGCTGAAATTTTATAATTATATTAGG
Source organism: Anisolabis maritima (assembly GCA_010014785.2). Lineage (NCBI taxonomy): Eukaryota > Metazoa > Arthropoda > Insecta > Dermaptera > Anisolabididae > Anisolabis > Anisolabis maritima. The sequence continues at coordinate 3,339 of JAAAKE020028905.1, read as the reverse complement.
CACTCTCGAGGCATGCACTCCGAAGCTTTTGAATAAAATCGGCCAAAGGGTACTAGTACTTTATTGATGTACTTTTTAGTTTTTTTTTTCGATTTTCTCAAAATTCACTTTAATGATTTTGATTAAAATTCATAAATTCAATTATTTATTAGATGATCTTTGAAATATATTAACCCTTAACCCCACAAAATTGTTTGGGGCCCACTTTACTCTTGTATGTTTTCAAGTTTTTTGTGATTTTCTCTTAAACTAGTCCTTCTAACCATTTTGATTAAATTGGGTGTACATTTAATAAATAGAACGATCTTTAAGATGAATTAATAATTTTCCACCTCAAAATAGTGTGGGATCTCAAAATTACGATTTTATGTAAAATAATTTTAATCAAACTCATTAGAGCGAATTTTGAGAAAATCAAAAAAACTAAAAAAGTAAAGTATCGTTGGCCGATTTTATTCAAAAGCTTCGAAGTGCGACGAGGGATCCAAGTTTCAGTCTCATACGTTTTTTCCTTTTTGAGAAAATTTGTCCACAGACAGACACACAGACCATTTTGCAAGACCCATTTTTTTAGATCAAGAGACCTCAAAATGTATTTCTGCTGAAATTTCGATATCAATTTTTTTGCGATAGCAATACTTTCTCACTATATATAGTGATGTGCTGACACACCAGATTTTTTTGTGTCGGACCTCCTTCATAATCATTCAATATAGAGCCAACTTGAATTTATTTTGTATAATAAATGAGAATTTCATTTGACTTGCACTTGGTTTATTTTCCGAAATATGGGTAGCCAGTCAGCTGCGCTTGACCCATCATTGGCAAGCTTGGAAAAGAGCCTTTAAATTGAGAGCCTCACTTTATTTTGAGGTGTAAAAATTATTAATACCTCTTAAAGATTAACTAATTTATTATATATACAGTCAATTAAATCCAAATCGTTAGAATAGTTTAAAAGTAAATCACAAAAAACCTAAAAATGAACAAGAGTAAAATGGCCACAATTTTGGAAGGATTAAGGGTTCATACATTATCTAATAATTTTTTTTTCAATTATATTATAATATCAATTTCAGCTTCTAAGGCCATCTTGACTATCTATATTAATATATATATTAATAGAATATCGTATCGATGGCTTCATTCTACTCTCTTAATTGTGGGAGGCCACCTATCCGAGGTTCAGCAGAGCTTGACCTAGCCTAACTGCGATGGTCTCACTGTCTATTCCTCTTCGCCTAGGTCAGGGCTACCGGCTTAATAAATAATTGTTTTATGAATTTTAATAAAATATCGTGAATGAATTTTGAGAAAATTGAAGAACTAAAAAAGTAAAGTACTACATGGGTACCCATTGGTTGATTTTATTCAAAAGCTTCTAGCAAGCGGCGTGGATACCTAAATATTAAGCTTAAATATAAATTTTCATTTTTGAGAAATCCTGTTCAGAGACACACCATTTTGCGAAACCAATTTTCTTATTTCCGTTGAAATCTCGACATTGATTTTTTTGCGACACAATACTTCTTCACTATATATTTAATATATGAGAAAGTAAAATCAATTATTTTTTATTACATGAATAGTTTCGAATGTTGTGGTAAGGACGATAGATAGAAACTGTACTCTCTTTGAATTTCCACATTATTGGTAATATATGGTTAAGTTTTCGTTAGTAAACTTCCTTTTGTCTATTAAACTAATTCCTAAAACAATTTATCTTTAGTGGTTTCTCAATACCTCAACTATTCCAATTAGTAGTTGGGCCTTATATAACTAATAAAAAATACGTAGAACAAAACATTGTCCCTTTGAGTCGTGGCAAGGCTCTTTTTTCATGAACCGAAAGCAGCTGATTCTCTTCTCTACCTATAAAATTAATTTTAATTAATATAATTTAAATAAATATAGACTGATACAGGAAATATAAACATTTTAATAATAAAAATGTCTAATATACCATTTGATGTCAAAAGACAGAAAAAATTAATTCGGATATACTTCAAAAATAAAGAAAAATTAGAGATTTAATATTTTTATAAAGAATATTTACATTTGTTTATTCTTTTAATTTTATCTGTTAATTAATATTATTTGCAAAAATATTCTATCAACGCCATTATATAGGTATATATATATATATAAGTATGTCAATTTATTGCTAGCTTGTTTAAATTTAATTAATATTAATAATAATAATAATAATAATAATAATAATTTTTTGGAAATTTTTTAAAGTTAAAAAATATTTAGGTTTAACTAATACGTATTTAGAATGAGTGTTATAATAATAAGCAGATAGAGTTAGGTACGTGTAAAATAATGTAAATGATTTTTGGGGTGTGCGAAATGATCCATTTACGGAGGCGTTGCGTATGGTTGCCTATTATTGAATGGAAAGAAGGAGTGGGAGACGATCAAGTGGTGGGGGTGCCTGAGGAGAGGGGAAATGGAGGAGGGGTGATGGCGGCGCACTTTGAAGCTATCAGTCCTTCGCGGACCGTCGTCCTGACTTCAAATCCCGCCGAGGATTAATCTCTCCTCTTGTGAAAATATTAAATCTAAGTGTGTGCCTATATCTGTGTGTAATTATTTTTCGGGTGATTTTTTTTTATAAAAACATTTTTTTGAATCTTGCAAATCGATTAATTCAAAAAATTGTAAGTAAAAATATGAATTCCTTAATCATTAAAAGTTTTAAAAACATTTATAATATTATAATAATAAATTTAATGATAATCATTATCCGCCCGTATTTATTTAAATTAATTGATAGTCATTTATTTTATCGCTCTGAACTCTAAGCAAAGTTCTGACCTTTGAATCATAATTTTTTTATATTAATATTTAGCCTCTTTCTAATACCAATAAATTTTCAAATGAAAATTATTTTATTTATACGCATCTCTCATTTTTATAATTTTTTTATTTATACATATAAATAATAAATTATCCATGGCCTCCGATTGGAGTTCAATAATATTATTCCTCGGGGCCATCCATCCAAGGTTCAGCGCTGCTTGGCCTTGCTCATCAACGAAAAACATCTTGATGGCTGTTGCTCTTCTCTCCAGCCAGACCTGCTGGTAAATAAAAATAATAATAACAATCATAATTTACAAAATATATAAGGGAAAATATAAATATTTTTTCACTATTGTTTTTAATTGTTTTTAATAATAATAAAGAAATTACAAATATTTTAAATGGGTCGTCGATCTGTCTTCTTTAAATCGGGTTTAGGGAGAAGTGAAAAAATTATTTGAGATCCTTAAAAAATATTTTTTTAATTCCATATTTTATCTTCCGAAGGATTCCTTATGGAAATACTCCTTT
>JAAAKE020028894.1:0-10037 GCA_010014785.2 Anisolabis maritima | reverse complement strand
ATAATAAGTTATTGTTTATTCTAATATATTTGGTTTTAAGATATTTTTTATAATATATATATATATATTAGTATAAAATAAGACATATATTTTTAACAAAAATAACATTTATAAATTTATAGACTTTTAACTATATTTACTCTCATATATCTTATCCACTTATTACAACATTGAACACCATTGAACACACCATTGAGAGAAACTTATTAATTTGGATCTATATATTAAGGGGCTCTAAGGCTATTTAAATAAATAGCTTTCAACTAAACTTCTCGAAATTGAAACTTAAGTATTAATATATGCCTCAAATAATGATGAATGGTTTTTTTGATTGATGGGATCGGGGGCCTTTTGCTTACCATTTATTCGGATAAAATCGCTCGTGATTGTACCCCTTTTTTTGCACTGCCATCTCTAGTGAAAATATTAGCAACTAACTCAGTCATTTTGGAACACGGAATTATATGAATTACTTTAAAATAATTCCCTCAGTTCTAATTAATTTATGAAATGAATACATTTTTTATTATTTTTAGATGGCGATTTGCACTGATTTGGATAGGAAAATTCAAAGTATGGAAGAAGAGATTATGGTCAATCCTCAATTCGTCAAAAAATCATGCGGAGCACAGGATGATGATTTATCTGCTACTACACAAGGCACTAGATCTGTTACATTTTCAATGTGAATGATTTAAAGTATTGTATTTCCACTTTCTAAAAAAATTACTAAAATTCTATCTATCTTAAACTAAATGTGCTCTATGATAACATTTATTGTTTAATAAAAAATATACATTTTAAATATATATATAATTATAATAATATATATTATTTCTGATAAAATTTTATAAATTCATTATTTCGCTCTGATATATAAATATATTATTTACTTTTTTATTGGAAAAGGCTCTGAATTCGGATGGATTCTGCAAGTCAACGATACAATTTCAATTGTTCTTGTAATTCCTCAAGAGAAACTTCATTGTTCCCATCTCTTTGAAGTAATTTATATATTTCTTCCATTTGTCGCTTTTCCTCTCTAAAAAAAATTTTTTTAAACAAATTTTAAATTTAAAACAAGAGGGAATTAAGGCTGGAGACAAAGCAAGCTGATTTATAAAATAAAAATAGAAACATGTCAGAGTATCCTTTTGTTACATTGTTGATATTCCTACCCTATTTGTTTCCTGTTTCTTATATTATATCCGAATCATGTTAAAAAATTTTTCAACAAAAACAATTCCAAATTTTTTGCCATGTCTTAACCTTTTTTCAGGATATATATATATATATATATATATAATATTAAAGTAGAGAATATTCAGTAAATTCTATAAATTATAAGTAGAAACCGCTGGGAAAAAGTCGGTTAAGTAGTAAAAAAAAGTCTCAAGTGACTAAGGGGACTTTAAAACGTGTATTTCTGTTGAAATCCCGACATCGAATTATTTTGCGATCGCTAGATTATATATACTATATAGATAAGAATCTTCTGTTTTCCCCCTAATCTCGCGTGGTGTGGCCATCATGCAGTTCTGTCTAGTGATATAAGTGACCATCTATCCATCACATGCGGGACGGATTCTTTTCTCTTCGTGATCACTCCTAATCCCCCCTATCTAATAATAGAAGGGTTTCTGGTATGCCAAGCTCGGTCATATCCCTTTTGACCCGATGAAGCCAAGCCCTCCTAGGTGCTTCTCTTCTTTGTCGTTTGAGGAGCCTCATGTCGTACGCCGTCTTTGCCTGCCACTACTCTCTTGGCGCACGACATCACCAAACCAGCAGAATCGCCATTAGCGCATTTTGTGTGTGTGATTGGCACTATGCCATATCTACTCCTGAGAGTATCATTGGGGATGCATTTCTGTCTAGTGATATAAGTGACCATCTATCCATCACATGCGGGACGGATTCTTTTCTCTTCGTGAAGGCGCATGTCATTCGATTTCAAAGCAACTAAGAGAAAGTAAAAATTTTTTAAAGATATTCTACCTATTCAATATTATAATCCGAAAATGTTTGCAATGAGCTGGTTGACTATTATGTGTCGCGTCATGATGATGTTGCAATTATAGGCTGTGAGCAGAGTTTGACATTTATTTCTAAAAGTGAAATTAGCTAATAAAAAAAAAAGGAAAATATATCGATGATGTACTAGTTATTATAAAAATAAAAAAGTAAAAAAATTAATATATATTTTTATTTTTTTAATAAAATTGAATTTTTGTAAGATAATTTAAAAAATAATTTTTATAAAAAAAGTTTTTCAAAATAAATTTTATTTTATGAGATCTCTAGAGATAACTATTAATACAATTATGAAATGTCAAATTTTTTTTGCGCTTTCTAATTATAAGTAAAAATTAAATTATAAAAATTATAAAAGGGGCAATTATTAATACATACTCTCTTTCTTTTTCTAGAGCTTCACTGCTTAAATTTGCTTCCCTTTCTTGAAGAAGAATTTTGTTTCTTGCCAATTTATATTTCTTTATAATACTTTGGTCATCCAATTTTTCATCATTTTTCTTTTTTTCATCATGATTTAAAAGTAACTAAAAATAAAGTAAAAATTTATTATTAGAACAAAGAAAAAAATTTATCTTCGTCCCTGAATAGGGTAGGTAGTAATCGAAAAATTATGAGGGGGGTTTCATATTCTTAAAGTATATACACTTTATTTAGTTCTACATATAGAGAATTTAAAAGCAGTGTTTTTTTATTATAGCAATTTGACTATTAAAATTTGATTTAGAATTTTTAGATTATAAAATATTACTTTTTAAAAGATATAGCAAACCTGGATTTTATCTATTAGTTCCTAAAAAATTAATTACAGTTTATGTAAAACCAGAAAAGCTAGAATGCATATTATTAAGATTCTATTTCTTCAACAATCAATCTCTCAATTAAATACTTCTAAATAGGGGATTCTATTAATTAATTTGCCCTCGAGGATGCGATTCCTAACCATTCCATATTTTACCCAAAGCTTTGGTGGACCCATCTTTTTCTCAAGTTTTGTGAAATTAGAAGCATATTTGGACATTATACTGAGAAATATGCTTAGAACTTTTCTTCGTTCTTTTAGAGAGAGGTTTTTAGCCAGAGAATATCTCAACAAAATATAAGATAAAATTCTAAATAAGCTACACAGGAAGCTCATTAGCTTTATACAATACATGAGAAATAAGATATGAAAAGTATCATATATATTCAGGGAAAATAAAGAACTATATTTATTAAAATATGTCAAACATGGAGAAGTATGTCTTGCTTATAAAAATAGAATATTAAAAATTGCTATTTTTATTTTAATTTGAAAATAGGGCCACAAGTCGCCAGGTCTTCTACCGTATAAATAAATTTATTAAACTCAATCTGTTTAGAGACAGAAGTCCTCAGTATCTAATTACAATCAACACAAATACAAATTAACAGAAAAAAAATTATTAAAAGACAATTCTTAATTACTGCATTCCATTTAAAAAAATTTTAAGTACCATATTATCAGGAGGTCCAGAATTTAAAAGCCATTTGTCTTGTAGCCAAGTAAAAAGAAAAACAGCAAATGTTGCAATTACCGCTAATATATAATAAATAGATATATTATTATAAAATATATATATATATTAGAAAGACTTTCAAACATTTTCCAAAGAAAATGTCTATTCTTTTTTAATTGTTTATCCTAAAGGACTTCAAAATTCAACAAAAAAAAAAAAAGACAGATTTTTTTATTAGTTTATATTTACTGAACCTATCCACGGAGAAGGATGAAACTTTAAAAATGTATAGTTATAGAAGAGTTTAAAAATGATCTCCTGGTCTACATTTTTTGAAACTTAGTAGTAATAATAAAGACGTTTCTCTCGGGTCCTGGACCAAAGTTTATAACAATACATTGAGAAAAAGGGTATTTATTCTTAAAAAAAAACAACCGAAAAGTAATAAATCTTTTATACGACTTTTAATTGGAGAACTGTATCTCTGTACCTCTAACACCTACATGAAATTCAAATTCATCAAATTACATGTTTTGCCTATTATTAAATTGATTATTTCATGCAAGTCTCCTAATTATTCATAAAGACGAAATCAAAGATCCAAGTGGTTCAATTACTTATTACAGGGATAGTATAGAATATAAACAAGATAGGCTCATTGAGGTTTGGGGAACATTTAAGATATTATCTCAAATAAATAAAAGATTTGTCGAAATAATTAAGTTGTTTGTCTCCAGTCTTGGATCAATCCGTTAAGTGGAAGCAAATTTATTGGTATATATAAATAGGCTTAGATAATTTGTCTCGTGGGTCTACCGGTAAGTTCTGTGGGATTTTTAGATGGAAACAAATGTTAATACTCACTGTCTACGACTCCCCCCCCACTCCTCGACCAAGTAAAAACCGTTATCAAAATTACTTAAGTAGATAGTACTTTTCCATAAGTTAAATTTCAAAAAGAAAAACTGACAGAACTTTCCGGCAGACCTATTATATTATTTTAACCTATTGTTGTATTTTTTAGGCCAATATTTACTCCTCCTTTGAAGGGGCTCTCTCTCTCTCTTCCCGTGGTCAAAAACTTCAACAATAGGTTATATAATATAATGGGGTCTACCAGAAAGTTCTATCAGATTCAATTTTTGAAATTTAGCATAAGGCAAATAAGAGTTTTAGTTTATTTACTTTATTATTTATTCTTTAATAAAAAATACTTTAGCCTACTCCCAAAACAAAGCAATATAATGAAAAAAAAAATTGATACCAAGATGCAAAAATAATATCTTGTTACGGATCAACAAGTATCTTCCATTTCATTTAGAAAATATTTATTATATATACGTTATTATTATTTTAAAGTCTCTTTGGTATCTGAGGCCATATATACAATATAAAAAATAGGGCTGGTTATTCTCCAATATTCCTACTGATATTATCTTCCGGCATGAAATAACATACAAATATAAGAGGAGGCAGTAGCTAAGACAGATTACGAATCTAGAGTATGCAAATAGCTCGGTTCGAGTCCGGCTTGTCAGAAGTCTCCTCCTGGGGTAGGAAAGTGGGAGATAATCTCACCCCAAGAAGCACAAGGGGTACCACAATGTGTCTAAGTGAGTCTCCCAATGGAGGGCGCCAACCTAACCTAAACAAATATATATTAATTACGAGACATATTTATTTATATATACGTTATTTTCTCATATTTATTTGATATCCAATTAAAGACATTTTTAATTATTGTAATTTTAGTTTAATTAAATTTTTTTAAAGTCTTTTTAGGCATCTGAGGTCATTAAGACTCCGTTCTTATTTATTTATATTAATTGTAGTTTAATTAAATGGAAATATTAATTTTTTTTTATTCCATTAAATTACAAAAAATTTCAATTAACAATTTGGGTCTGACCCTTGGTGCGGAGCTAGAGTTCTGGCCTCTCGTACGAAAGGTCAGTGGTCCACTTCTCGTCCTGAGCATCAAAAATTTATTTAAGTTATATTAGCTACCAATTAATTTAAATAAATAAGGACGGAGTCTAAATGGTCGAAAAAGACTTAAAAAAAAAAAAAGATACTAATTACTGGAAACAAATATTAGACAATAACGTATTTATTTATATTTTGAGATTATGCATCTTCCATTCATTTTTTTTCCTGTTCTTCAGTGACGTATTCCTTCCACGCGAGGTGACAAACTAATTCCTAAGCCAGTCAAGTTCCCATTCAAATTTTCTGAATAGTCTAATTTATTGGCGGGAGTTGTTATCTCTGTTGAGAATATATCTAAGCCTAGCATAGAAAGGAATCTTCCTACATGAGATGAGAACTACTCCCTTGACATTTGATATTCTATTGCACTTTGTTCTCGGAATATAGAAAACTTTACAACAATAAATGAAAATAAAATGCAGCGAAATATCAATAAATTTATAAATAAAAAAATAGCATACACCCTAGGAATAAAATTTCGTAAGTTTATTTACTTTTTAAGAATAAAGTTCCTTGGATTGTCATGAAATTTGGCCCAAATAAACATTTTAATTATTGCCTTTGAGTTTCAAAATATTTGGTTCAGGGGATGCTGAGAAAAGTGTGGTTCCTTGCGGACCAATTCCAGGCAAATTTTGCTACCATTTTATCACTAAAAATTTGTAGTGTTTCATTCTTCTTCGATGAGATATAAGCTAATAAAAAAGCTAATTTTTTTTTTCATTTTTGGAGGCCTTTTGACTTGGAGCATTGAGATTTTTGGGTTATTATATGTTTCTCTACAGATCGTTGTGATCTGAAATTTCCATTTACCAGGCCTACATATAAAGTAAAAGTAAAAGAGAAGATAAAAGTTAATGAAAATGAATTTTTATTTTAAATCGTTTATTTGTTGTTGCCAGCCAGCCCTTTGGCAATCATTTGAATTGACAGGAAAATCATTTATATATAAATTTATTGTCAAAATCATTGTTTTGTTTTTCGAATTACTCCTTCTCTCTGCTTCCTGTAATTTCCTTAAATGCTCAAGAAAAGACCATTCCATATTTTTATGCAGTTGCAAATCAAGTTTATATAAATTCAAAAAAAAAAAATTTTTTTAAAGACTTTTTCATCTCCATTCTTATTTATTTATATTAATTGATAGACAATATAATATAAATAAACTTTTGTTTCTCCTGACCTTTAGTTTATGAGAATCATAATTAGCTACATTGTTTAAATGGAAAAAAAAATAGGAATTACAATAGGAAAGCTGAATGGTGAGGTACCAACAAAACACCTCGCGCTCATCTGCATAATGAGGTCATTGATAATCTGAAGGGTTAAAAGGTAGCTGGATTTGTTGATTGCGAAGGGAAATGGAAAAAAACCAATCCAACAAACAAATATTTCGAATCCACAAAAGACAAATCAATGATCGTCAAATTTTTAAGGAAATTTCATTTACAAATTTTTTATGTCGATTATTATCTTCCATATTAGCTCAAACTAAGGAAATAGAAAAACGCAATGTCATCTTGACGTTGTTAGGGTGAACTTAACTGAAGAAGGAGAGTTGTAAATTATCTCCGAAATATCGGGCAAAAATCACCTGCCGCCTTTTATATAAAAGAATATATATATATAGAGACAAACAGCTAAGAAACTAATGAAGTTACGCGAGCGGATTTCGGTTTCTCACTTCATCCCTGATTTTCTTGTGGGGCACGAAGCGTCGAATATCTTTTTTACTTCCCGTCCTTCTAGCCACGCAATAAGACACATTGTTTTATTCAAAGATTATATACTTAGTGACAATTAATTTAATTTCTAATTCCTAAGAGTTTGTTATTCTTGTTTGGCATTTGAAGTCATATAAATGATATACAATATACTATCACTCTCAAAAGTATTTGTATCTTTTGTTTTGTCCTAATAGATAATTAGGAGAGCTACAAAATATTATGAAATTTATTTTTTTCAGATTGCTAGGCCTTCTTCTACTTATCCATAAAGCCGAAACAAAAGGCACAGGTTGTCCAATTATTTTTGAAGGGGATAGTATTTATTTAAGATATATTTATTTATACCAATTGATGGAAATAAATTTCCATCGGATCCGATTTTTAGGGTTAGCAATTTTGACAATGCTAGTAATAGCGATTGAATTTTTCTCAACCCATTTTATAGTTCTAAGTTCGTGATTGTATTCTCTCTGTCGGTATGTCTGTCCCCAATTTTTTTTTTCGATTATTAAAGTTCATTAAAAATGGAGTACAAAAAATGCAAAAATCTTTAGAATCGGTCCTGGGTCAAAATTTTGAATTTTTATCAAATATCACGTTAGAACGTCCACTAATATTTTGTAACTGTTACCAGCGAAGCGAGCACCCTTGTGCAGATTCAAGTTTATTACGGCAATACAACTTTGCGCATTCCGAGATGTTTTATTTTAACTCAAAGCGCTATTTATGGTAATAGCCGTCTTGAGGTCGAGAGGATAGAGGCATTGACATTATCAATATTGCTAACCTTAAAAATCAAGAAATCGGATGAGACGAATTGGTATAACATAAATAATTCAATTGTAAATAATATAATTGTTTTAGGTCGATATGGTCTCAGATCCGAGGAGATTAATAAAAAAAAAAAATCTCCAGTCATTTTTACTTTGACGCTATCTTAAGGTCAATAAGCCAAGAAGAGTCAACCGTCATGCTTTTGAATCCTTCATAAAATGATAAATAAGATTCTAATTGAATTAAATCCCACTATGGATGACGTCACTGGAGTTAATAATATTTAATATTATAGATTAGGATTTGAATGTCTCACAAAAAAAAAGAACAAAAAAAAAAACAAGCGAATTTTGTTTGCTGCCACATCCTACCTTTATCTTAGATCCCTGACGAAATGCTGACCGATGATGGATGGATGAGGTCGTAAGGTGGATAGGTTGTGTTGTGACGGCGGCGGCAGAACGCAGCCTGTGGACGATCTCTTCTATTCGTCGGCCCTTTATAGGAGAGAGAGAGAGAGCCCAACCACCAACAACCCTTCAGCGCGCGCCCCCCTCAACTGTCTGCGCAAGGACAGCAATCACATATACATAACCCCCTCCTCTACACATCTACCACCTACACTATATATAAGGGAGGTATTGTAATCGTATCAATTATATATAAAATTATTGTCATTTCACGAAAAAAAAAAAAAAAACATTAAGCATTAAAAAAAAACACAACTAAGGCAAGAGAAAGTAATGTGATATGCTTTGATATTTTTTGTGTCGATTTACTTTCTCTTACCTATATATGTAATAGTATCTGGCAGCGCCCGCTCTAGCGGTTACGTCACCCCGGACAAAAAGACAAATTGCCGCCCCTTAAGAATATATATATTTTAAATAAAGATACATATTTTTTATTTTCAATAAAAATCAAATCAACGCACTGTAAATTTTTAGCGATCGATGAAATTTTCTCTTAATTGAGTATTTAACACATCAATATTTTCCTCATACTTACAGCCAAAATCTCGCCCCGGACAAATGTCCAGGTTGCCCGCTCCTAGAGAGGGCGCTGTACCTGTACCTGTCCGAAGGTCCCTTGTTTTATTTATATACATAAATGTCAAGGGAGGTAGGCCCTTTGCAATTAAGATCAGGTCATACGAGTATAAGTAAATAAGGTAAAAAATAGTCTCCACCAAACAGAGATTCCTTAAATATATTTCCTCAAAGATGAGTGCATTCGATTCCTCGCACCCGAAATAGTAAATAAACTAAATTACATCCAAATCGTATGTAATACGAGTCGATTAATGGAAATACAGGTTTTAAGGTCCCCTGAGTCTAAAAAAAAAAGAATTTCGCAAAATGGTCTGTCTGTGTGACTGCGAACAAAAGTTCTCAACGAAAAAACATACGAGGTTGAGATTTTATATTGAAGCTAAGTACCCTCGTCGCTTACTCCTCGAAGCTTTTGAATAAAATCGGTCAACTGGTCAACTTATATTTTTTTCTATTTTTTTCTTAAATACTTGAACAAATTTGATTAAATTGGCTATACATAGAATACATTAGAAAACCTTTAAGATATTATTAATCATTTTCCACATTAAAATATAGCATGGGGCCCTCAATTTTGGATTTTAAGTATTCCAAAGATCGGACAACTCGTTGGCATGGTAACAAAATATAAATATTTTTAATTCATATGTGAGACTGAACTCGTAGCAATTAGGGAAGCTTTATTCTCTATCAAGATCAATCACATGAACTTTGTTAATATAATATCACATTCAAAAGCAGCATTGGCCTCTATTCTATATATATATATATAAAGAAGATTAAAAAATTAATACATTTTTCCAAAATAATCAATCTGTAACATCACATTCCGGCAATCCAAATAATGAATTAGTTGACTACTTTGTAAAAAAAAAGCCACCCACCATAGAATATCCTCTAAATATGGGCACTTCGTGAAGAGATCTCGTCTCGTTTTATTTAAAAATCAACTCTATCTAGACTGGTCCATTTCTTGGTCTTTT
>JAAAKE020028893.1:4626-27478 GCA_010014785.2 Anisolabis maritima | reverse complement strand
GGATACCAATTGATTGAATATATATGAAATAAATATGTCTGGACAATTAGTATCGTAAAAAAAAACAATTTTATAACGTTTAATATCTATATGACCTCAGATGCCGAAAAGAAAAAAAAAGAGAATATATGGCATTTTTTAGTCTTTTTGGTATCTTGGGCCGTATAGACTTTTAAACTATACATGTATATAAACGATACAAATATCTAGACATATTTATTTACACTAAATTGGTATCCAATTGAATTTTTTTTATTTTTTAAATATCTTTTGCAAAATAAAAATTAGTAATTTATTTTAATCTTTTATTGAAGTTTGGTTTGATTCCTATGATATGAAAACTCCTCGCTCCTCTAAATGGAGAACAAAATTGTGCTGAGAGGTTAGAGGTGAAGACATCGTCAATATTGGTAACCTTTTTTTTTTGTCTTTTCGATATTTGAGATCATATAGGGTGCTCTGAAGAATTTGCCATATCGGTGCTGATGAGCAAGCCTTTCTAATCTATGTGCACTCTATATTTTATATATATATATATATATTTTTTTTTTGTTTATTGAAATATACAACTCTATCTGCAAATTCATTGGCTTATACATTGAATCTCTAATGACTGATGATGGCATTATCTAATTAATGCCGAAACGTCTCATATTTTGTGTTTTATTTTCATAGATGCCTCGCTACTGGCTGACTTCCTTCCTTTTCATATATCTCCAAATAAATTTTTGTCGTTCAGGCCGGGAAGCGAACCACAGAAACTTTGATACATGAGGTGAGACCTCTACCCCTGCACTAAGGGACAGGGCCAGAATTTAGAAGAGAGAACAGAGCATGGCTTACCCTCCCCTCCTAAAAAAATAGCATGAAAAATTAAAAAAAAAAAAAAAAAAAAAAACAAGGCTAAATAAAATAAAATTAAAATTAAAAGATGAAAAATTGCAAACATTATGGAATGTTGACAAAAAATACAGTTATCCCAAAAAGAAAGAAAAATTTTATTTTTTTTTTTAATAACCCTTCCCAAATGAAAATTTTAGCTATTTATTATTATTTAAAATAAATAATTTTAGTAAGATTATTGTTTTGACAGGACATTTTTGATGCTTCCCGGACTTTAACCAGAAACCATCCATTTTCGAGGTGGATATGCTCCCGTTACACAAAGTCAAAAATCATCTCGTTCATTTATCTTAAACGTAGTCTTGAGACTTATATAGTAGTCTTGTTATATATATACTTATATATGTAGTCTTGGAACAATTTTTTTTAGATATTTTCGGCATCTGAGACCACTTTAAACGGTATAGAAGTTATATTGTAATCCGGGCACATTTATTTATATGAATTGGTATCATCCAAAGTCTAAATGGCCTTAGAAGTCGAAAAATACTTCAAAATAAATAAATAATTTTGAATAAAAAAGGGAATTAGAGTTTCTGAAAATTGCCAAGAGATAGCATTAAGAACGCTTTAACTTTATTTTTCAGGTTAGGAAAAAGCCTTTCAGGAAATCTGATATCAAATAAATATTTATTAGTAATTATATTAAAATTTATCATATTTAAAGTTATATACTTAATCCAATATTGTTAAAATATTTATTTTAATGCTTTAAAACCACATAAATGGCCAATACAGGTGTATTACCATTTGTCAGGGGAGTTGACTTTTCAAGAAATGATTTCAGTGTCAGTATTTTTTTAATTAATATATATTATATATAGATTTATTTTTAAATAAAAATAAAAAATATTTCAGAATGACCATTTTCCTGAAGCTGTCAAATACATGACCGGTGTTCAATGGCTGAAATTGGATAGAACAAAATTGACAGAAATCCCAGAAGAAATGGGAAAACTCCTTAAATTGGTTTTGTCTGATTAATTTTTATAAATTAATGTGATTATTGATAAATTTTTCACTTTTTAGGAACATCTTTCTTTAAAATACAATAATTTGGAAAAATTATTTGGAGAACTGACAGATCTCTCTTGTTTGAGAAGTTTAAATATGAGAAATAATAAGATTAAAAGTTCAGGAATCCCTGCTGAACTTTTTTGTTTAGAGGAATTAACCACTTTGGATTTAAGCAGAAATAATCTGAAAGAAGTGCCTGAAGGACTTGAAAGGGCCAGATCTCTACTAGTACTTAATCTAAGTAATAATCAGTACGTATTTTCTTTTTCTTTTTAATAAAAAATATATATGTAATATATCTATAAAAACAATTTTCTTTTTAGTATCGAAATAATTCCAAATACTTTATTTATGCATTTGACCGATTTGCTCTTTCTTGATTTGAGTTGTAATCAGCTTGAAACTTTACCACCACAAACAAGGAGACTTGCTAATCTTCAATCTCTAATTCTCAATCACAATCCTTTAGGTCATTTTCAACTAAGGTGTGTTTTTTTTAATAAATAAATATTAATCCTAAGAACATCATATATTTCTATAATTGCTGTTATATGTAGTGTGGTTAAGGAAGTTTACGTTGATATATTTATTTAATTTCTCTTTTTCTTTTTAAGGCAATTACCATCGTTAATGAATTTAGAAACGTTGCATATGAGGGATACCCAACGAACTTTATCCAATATCCCTGGGAATCTTGAAACACTAACAAATTTAAAAGATTTAGATTTAAGTAAAAATAATCTTCCTAAAGTTCCAGATGCTCTTTTTTGTCTTCCTAATCTTAGACGATTAAATTTAAGTGATAACGAGCTTTCAGATATTCCACAAGCGATTGGTATTTTAAAAATTCTATTATATTATTCCTTCTAAATAACATCTATTCATTTTATTTTTCTTTTTCTTTAATTTAGAAATTTGGCAACATCTTGAAACGCTCAATCTATCTCGGAATAAACTTAAAGCTCTTCCTGCATCCTTATCTAAAATTTCTTCCTTACGTCGATTGTATGTCAATGATAACGAATTGGATTTCGAAGGCATTCCTTCTGGAATTGGAAAACTTTGCAATTTAGAGATATTTTCCGCTGCCAATAATCAACTTGAGATGATTCCGGAGGGACTTTGCCGGTATATATTTTTTTCTTCTAACTGAAAAACGATTCACATTTTTGTCACATGATGATATATTTGTGCTATCTTTAGACTTTCCCGAAATGCTCCATTTCTTGTGAAAAGCGGGCCAACTTTGAAAACATGGAATATAGTTTAAAATTTTTATCTTATTAATAATTCAAGTCCAATATTATAACTACTACTAAATAAAGCAAACCCTTAAGTAAATCAAAAAATTTAAATTATTTTATAATTTGAACAACGGATTTTGCTAGCGCCAAATTTTTCTAAGCAATAAAATTTCTTTTTAATATAATTACTACTATTCTACGAATATCACTTCATTAAAAAATCTAGTTGTGTTCAAATTTTTTTGGTTTCGGCAGTTCCCAAAATATCAGGTTTAAAATTTTTTTTATGTTGACTATTTCTATTATTTTTTTCGCTGGAGAAGCTTTTCGCTTTTAATCATACTATCTTTTCCTTTATATATTTTTAGTTCCATAGTTGTCAAGTTCGGTCGGCCCTCAATTCCAACATTCTTTAATTATCTCCTCTTTTGAACCAAGAATATTTTGCAAAAATTAATAAATTGATATTCTGATTTATGATAAAAAGAGCGCAGAGATTAAGAATATTAAAAACATTTATATAAATGAATAGAAGATTAGAAAATAGATGAAAATAATTAAAATTTTATTAATTCTTATTAAAAAACTTATATGAATTATAGAAAAATTTTAATATTTGTTTTTTTTTTTGCAAATTTCTAGATGTGGTTCTTTAAAAAAATTAATCTTAACTGGAAATCGTCTGATTACTTTGCCTGATGCAATTCATTTATTGACTGATCTTGAAGATCTCGATTTGCGGCATAATCCTGATTTGGTGATGCCTCCTAAACCAATAGAATCACAAAGAGGGGCTGGAATCGAATTCTACAATATAGATTTCTCTCTTCAACATCAATTACGATTGGCAGGAGCTAATGTTCCAGTTCCAACACCTTCAAGCAGTAAATGCACTTTTTTATATTTGTTGCTTTTATTTATATAAAATTTAATCAATTTCAAAAACTGTTGATGAGAAAACCGATTAGTTGGCCAATAAATACATCGTTATTTTGAAGGAAAAATGAAAAGTAAATACGAGTCATTGGCCTAGTTTATTTTATAATACAACAAATTGGGGCCCCAATTTCAAAAAATTAAAATTTTAGGAGAAAAAAGCCTGACTTAGAGAAAAATTTTGGACCGCATAAATTAATTTTGTTTTAAAATTTTTTATCATTTATTAAACAAAATCTACATTTTTTAAGTAGTGATCGATCTGATAATTTGCCTGGAACCCCATAAATACTCCAAAGACATGGGTAAATTTAGGCAAGCCGAATGAATAATCATTGTGGAAAAAATTCAGTCGAAATTTCAACAAAAAAAAATGTAAACTATACTTTAAGACTCTAATAGGACGGCACTTCATTATTAAATAGTCATTTAAATTAAAAAAATAATATAATTTTTAAATTCTCAGGTCCCAAAGATCCGATTGCTAGAAAAATGCGTTTAAGGAGAGGAAGAAGAGATCAAGAAGAGGCAGATCAAGACCAAGCAAAAATTTTAAAGGCATTTATTAATAATATTTGTTTGACGTTTTAAATTAAATTTTGTTATATTATTGAAATTGTTTTTTAGGGAATGAAAGATATTGCTAAAGAAAAAAACAAGCAAAAAACATTAGAAGAAGTTAAAGCTGAATCTTTAAAGTAAGAAAATAAATTACTTATTAGAATATAGTCCCCTATAAATTTAATTAAAATTAAAACATATTTTTTAGGCCAAAAAGATGGGATGAATCTTTAGAAAAGCCATCTCTTGATTATTCTGAATTTTTTGATGAAGAGGCTGGACAAGTTTCTGGATTGACTGTTTGGGAAATTGAAAATTTCTTACCTAATCTTATAGGTGAAGCGGTTCATGGAAAATTTTATGAAGGCGATTGCTATATTGTCCTAAAAACAACTGTGGACGATATGGGCTCTCTTACTTGGCAAATTTATTTTTGGATTGGTGAAAAAGCGACTGTAAGATTTTTTTAATGATTCATTTATTTATTAATAGTTGTAAAAATAAATTTTTTGTTGGTTTTACAGTTAGATAAACGAGCCTGTGCAGCTATCCATGCTGTTAATTTAAGAAATTATCTCGGAGCACAATGTCGAACAATCCGAGAGGAGCAAGGAGATGAGTCGGATGAGTTTATTGCTCTTTTTGATACTGAAATAACATATATCGAAGGTGGACGAACTTCTAGTGGATTTTTCACCGTTGAAGATATGGTAAATTAGGAAATTTGTGGGGGGGAAATATTATAATGAGAGTATATATTAATATGATGTTTACTTTTTTCCTTAAAGACTTATGTTACTCGTTTATATCGAGTTCTTGCTGCTGGAACATCATCAATTCACCTGGAACCAGTTTTAGTTTCTTCAGATTCTCTTGATCCCAGGTATTATTTTCATTAATATCATTGGATTTTTGGAAAGCTCTTAAGAATGAACTATATATATAAAATATAATTATTAATCCTTTTCTTATTTACTCAGATTCGTTTTTGTTTTGGATCAAGGACTTAAAATTTATATTTGGTATGGAAAAAAATCTAAAAACACTTTTAAATCAAAGGCTAGGCTTTTGGCAGAAAAGGTTAATAAAAATGAAAGAAAGAATAAAGCTGAAATTATAACCGAAATGCCTAATGATGAATCCACCGATTTTTGGAAAGCTCTTGGAAATGAAGATGGACACCCACCAGAAACTATCAGGGTAAACTATAAACTTTATTAGAAAATGTTTTAATATTAATATTAAAAAAATTTACAGGAACATGTTGATGAAAATTATGCTCCAGTTGAGCCGCGACTCTATCAAGTGGGACTTGGAATGGGTTATTTAGAATTACCACAAGTAGAAGTTCCACATAGCCGTCTTATAAATACACTGCTTAATAATCGAAATGTGTATATTCTCGATTGTTTTCTTGATGTATTCGTTTGGTAAATCATTTTCATCAAAAAATTATAAATTTAAGTTATAAATTCTTACAACTAAGCTATTTTAAGGTTTGGCAAAAAATCGACAAGACTCGTTCGCGCAGCCGCTATGAAACTTTCCCAAGAACTTTTTACAATGATCGCGCGTCCTGAATATGCTCTTGTAACTCGAGTTCAAGAAGGCACTGAAACACAGGTTTTATTATATTCTTTTGGAATTTTCCAAATTCAAATTTTAAAAATAAATTAAAATATTTTCTTGTAGATTTTTAAAACTAAATTTACTGGCTGGGATGAAGTGATTGCAGTAGATTTCACAAGAACAGCTGAATCAGTGCAAAGAACGGGGGCAGATCTAGTCAAATGGGCAAAACAAAGAGAAACCAAAGCTGAGCTTGCAGCTCTCTTTACGCCACGTCAGCCACCCATGTCGGCTTTAGAGGCCCAACAATTAATGGATGAATGGAATGATGATTTGGATACGATGGATTCCTTTGTGCTTGAAGGACGAAAATTTGTACGCCTTCCTCTTGAGGAACTTGGTATGATAAATAATAAAGGGTGTTTTACTTGAATGTAACTTATTAATTGTCTTTTAGGTCATTTTTATAGTCAAGATTGTTATGTTTTCCTTTGTCGATACTGGGTTCCTGCTGATTCCCCAGAAGATTCCCCTGGAGATAATGAAGCCGAAGGAGATCCTCCAGAAGAAGATTTCCAATACGTAGTATATTTCTGGCAAGGACGTGATGCATCTAATATGGGCTGGCTAAATTTTACATTTAGGTTTTTATCTTTTATTAAAATTTAAAGATTTCAAGATTTTAAACGAAAATTATTTTTTAGTCTTCAAAAATCATTTAAATCTCTATTTGGTGAAAAATTAGAAGTAGTGAGAACGCATCAACAACAAGAAAACCTGAAATTTATGGCTCATTTCAAGAGACATTTTGTCATACATCAAGGAAAACGAAAAGAAATTTTTCCTCCTGATGCCCCTCCTCCTGTCGAATTTTATCATTTGCGATCAAATGGAAGTGCATTGTGTACACGTCTTATTCAAATTAAACCTGATGCATCAGCTCTTAATTCTCAATTTTGGTAATATTTTTTTTCTATTACATTTCTAAATATAAGCGAAATGGTTAAGGATATTTTCAAAATGTCTGTGTTGATTAGCCTTAAATAACGACTCAAGAGAGAGGAGATAAATATTCTTATCTCTTTATATATATATATATATATACTGTAGGTTATATAATCTCTTAGGCCTTTATGTGAAAACCCTCCTATCACCGATAAATAACATGTTTTATCTTTTAGTTATATTTTGAAAGTGCCTTTGGCAAATCAAGAAGAAAACTCTGGAATAGTTTATGTTTGGATCGGTTCTAAAGCAGATCCTGATGAAGCAAGACTGGTGGAAGAAATTGCCAATACTCTGTTCAATAATGTATGTTTAAAAAATATTTCCATTTTATCATAATTCAAGACCGAGGATATATGCAATTAAAAAAATTAAAATTCTCTTATAAGCAGTAAACAAAATAAAGAGGCCTAAAAAAAGGAGATTGATTGTTGAGCTTAAAAAAAAATATTGACACTGTCAATGAAATTGCATAGAGATTCGGTCTTTTCATATGTTAAAAATCTACTAATAATTATTTTATAACTATTTATTTTTAGGCCTGGATTGGTTTTCAAACGATTAATGAAGGAGAAGAACCTGATAATTTCTTTTGGGTTGGTCTTGGAGGGAAGAAGCCTTATGATGATAATGCTGATTTCATGAATTATACTAGATTATTTCGATGTTCAAACGAAAAAGGATATTTTATTGTATCTGAAAAATGTTCTGATTTTTGTCAGGTATATTTTAATATTAAAATATTTTAGAATTTAAGCTTTACTAATTTATTCGGAAAAAACATAATTTTGTGACAAATAATTTACCAAGATTAATGAATCCAAGATATATTTGAAAAAATATATATTTATATTTATTATAATAAATAAACTAAATGCTTAATCTTTAAAACATTTCATATTTTCAGGATGACCTTGCAGATGATGATATCATGATTTTAGACAATGGAGAGCAAGTGTTTTTATGGCTTGGTGCAAAATGTAGTGAGGTTGAAATAAAATTAGCATATAAATCAGCACAGGTAAGGCATAATTATTAATAAATAAATAAAATAGATAAAATTATTTGTTATTCTATGTATTTTTTAGGTTTACATTCAACATTTAAGAGTGAAACAGCCAGATAAACCACGAAAATTACTTTTAACTTTAAAAAATAAAGAGTCTAAGCGTTTTACAAAATGTTTCCATGGTTGGGGTCCCCATAAGAAACCTCCAGAATAAAACATTCCTTTAATCTAATAATAACAATAGGCTTGGCACACTTAATTTTGTTTTGAATTTTTTTAACTTTGTATATATTTGTATTTTGTCATAATTTATTGTAATTTTATTAATAAATATAATAAGCTTTTAACAATTTTATTTATTTTAACAATAATAATAATTTAATATCTGCTAGAAAGATTAAAATTAATCATCGTCATCATCATCATCAGATGGAACAAAAAGTTCATTTTCCTCAAGGAAATTTGCAATATTTTTACTTATAGTAGCACCAATTAAAAGTCCTGGTATAACAGCCAATACGAGACCGAAGAGACCGAATTGTTTTTTCTCAGGCTCAGGTAGAATCGCTCCAGAAGAAGTTGTCGTAGCTTGACGTAAATTCGCTACCTCAATTTTCATTAATTTCTTCAAAATGCCCGGAGAACGAAGCGATTTTTGTACAAGGGATAAAGCCATTTTTTCTAATAATTTGTATTCTTGGTTAAATTTTATAAATAAATCAAGAATCGGAAAAAAGTGAGGTTATATGAACCGAACTGTCAGGAATGCAATGCACCAGAAATGCGAAACAAAGTATTGTTTAGACAGGCGTGAAATTACTGGCGCCATATGGAAATGACAACTGTGCAAATAGAAAGCGCATTGGCGAGCTAGAAAAACTAAACAAGGCAGGTAGGAGATTTTCTGAGGTAAAAATATTATAATTGGACCACGCATTCGGAAAATTTGATTTTTTTTGTGAGTATTTCTCTCAGTGTCCCAAAAAGGCGGATCATGTTTATTATCTAAATAACAATTGTTTCTAATTTTGTTATTAGAGTCGTCAGCCCGTTCCTGTTAAAATCAATCTCAAGTTCAAAGCTAGAACCACTTTTTCGCCCTCGAAGTGGCGAGGGTATATTATGTCCCACGTGGACCTTTTAGATCAGCGATCGCCAACTATTGGTGGTCTGTAGGGCTGGCCCATTCTTTCAAAGTGTATGCTTGTGGATGTAAAATTTTAATGTATACACGTAGGTATAAAGCGCACAAATGTGGATTGTAATTAAACAAATGTAGATATTACTCTTAATTAATAAATGAAGGTATAATGATCATTATTATAAAATTTTTTATAACAACCTGTATAATGTTTGTATAAAGGGGGTTTGTGTTTGTGGTCCGCAAGATTTAAAATTTTGAATTACTGGTTCGAAAACCTTCCAAATTTTAGCAGCCACTACTTTAAATGATTAATTTTTTACAGTTGTTCCCCCCCCCCCCCCTCATGTTCTGGTAACTTTAGGGTAAATTATAAATACATTCATACATGGAAACATTGAGATTGACTGGCGCCATTGAATTAATGCTCATGTAAATACCACAGTAAGTCTCGGGGAAATTCGATAAACTTCGGATGAGATCGGAGACAAATCCCATGTTGATGTCCCTTTCGTTCTTTCCATCATATTAATCGATTGTTCTTTTATTATTTTTATTTCTACATTTATTATTTCACTATTTAAGATATTTAAATATATTAATATATTAATTTTTAAATAATTGTAAAAAACTGTAGAGGGAAAATAATTTTCTATTATTTACAAAACCAAAACGAGTGGTCTACCAATTTTTGAAAATAATAGAATGTCTGAATCAAAATATTTGAAAAATTAAATTACTCTAGCATAATGAATATTACTCTAAATAACTGATTTTATAAGAATCCATCAACATGGAAGATCTTTCATCTACTATTGGACCTCTTATAGGTAAAAATTCAAATTAATCTGATATTATTTCATCTATTTATTTTATTTACTTGTCATTTTTTAGAAAAAGCCACAGATCCACATAATCCTTTAACAAATACAACCGCTGTCGTAGAATTTTGTAATGTGTTAAATAAGGAGCCGAATTGTGCCAATTTGGCATCTAGAGTTCTCGCACTAAAACTTCAATCCCCATATGAATGGGAAGCTCTACAAGCTCTAAACGTAATATATTTATATCTTATTTCCTTTTTTTAATTATATTTATTATACATATAATAAACATTATTTAATGATAATTGAAAAATCTTTTTAAGTAAAATTTCTTATTTTGACTTTTATCAGGCCCAATGTTGAAAGATTGAAATGATATATATATATATAAAATTTAGATAAGTTTCAATTTCTTGTCTTGTTATAAATATTGAAATTCCTTTTAATCTTTTTTTAAAAACATCATCGAAATTTTAACATTTGGTATGGAAATGCTAAATAAAGAACAAAATGAGTTAGTAATTTTACTTAAAAAAAACTTGTATTAAACTATTATACTTCTATTAAGATAATCTGCGAAATATATAATGGGGTCTTTCTTATTACTTATTCAAAATTTAAGGTGAACTTTTGAATAATTTTAAACATCATTTCCCTATCAATTATTTTAATTTTTGGCAATCTGATTAATTATAACAAAAAAATAAAAATTGATTTAATTTATATGCCAAAGTACAAATATTACCATGACCTGCAAGGATTCAACATCCAAATCCACTAACCAAATACTCATTATCTGCATTTTGATTAAACACTGCTAATTCTTCTAGTCTTTAACAGTCGAAACATTTATTAAATGCCAATAATCCATTCGAATAAAAAGTTTTATATAGTTTCTCATTTAATTTATTAAAATAAAATAAAATAATAAAAATCAAAATTTGTTATATATTCTGAAGAATACGAGATGTGTTTGTTTTATTAAATTTGTGGAAGGGCGGAAAGGCCAAGAAAAATTAAATAGAAAAAAAGTTTTTTATTTAATTATTTACTTTTCGGGCGGAAATCGTGCCCTTCTTTAGGACTTATGGTCATTTTGGCTTATATATACATTATATTAAGAGGATAATTATTAATCGGAGGTTTCCGGCCATTCAACGTTCTTATTTTCTTAGAGCTATCCATTCAAGATCTAGCAGGGCCTAGCCTTGCTTGTAAACAGTATCTTGCCGGTAGTTCCTCTTCGCCTAGACCAAGCCCACATTTATTAGTTTTAGACATAAGTTTTTCCAAAAATACACACATTGAGAAAATTAAAATAATTCAATATCACAGTTATAATTCTATAATTAATGAAATATATTAAATTTTAAAGAATTATATTTTTTTTCATTTATATGGGTAGAGAAGAGATTATATATTTATTGAATATTAAGTAATTGTAGTCTATATATGAGATGAAACAGGCGAGGACAAAAATACAATTACTTTAAGATAAGAGAGAAGTTTTGGATAAAATTTTATTCATCATGTTTTGTTATGTAATTTTTTTTTAGCTTCTTGATACGTGTATGAAATGTTGTGGTGCTTCATTTCATGCTGAAATTGGAAAATTTCGTTTCTTAAATGAAATGATTAAATTAGTTTCACCAAAATATTTAGGCAATCGAACACATCCTCAAGTTAAATCAAAAGTTATTGAATTAATGCATACTTGGACAAATGACTATCCAAAAGAAACAAAAATTAAAGAAGCATATGATATGTTAAAAAAACAAGGTGTTGTTAAAGAGGAAAATCATCGAGAAAATATAACAAATACTATGATTCCTCCACCGCATCCAAGAGCGAAGAGTTCCATATTTGAAGATGATGAGAGATCAAGACTTTTACAAAAATTATTACAAAGCAAGAATCCAGATGATCTTCAAGCAGCTAATAGATTAATTAAGACGATGGTTAAAGAGGTAAGAGAAATTATTTTCTACTAGAGTTCTATTAGAAACCCCACCCCAAGGGCCCTGAAAATAAACCATATATATATATATACAGATATTGTATAATTGTTGAGAAAAGGATGGATCAACTATCCGAAATAGTCATACTCTTGTTATAAATCTCGTAATAAAAAAAGGACGCATTTACAGATAAAAATTATATTTACTCCAATAATTAACTAATATTTAAATTCTTCAAACAAAGATCTATTTATCTATTTTATCTATATAGTTTATTTATATTATTAGTTTTTTTTAATTTTAAGTTTATTTTAATCATTGTGTTTTTAGGTTTGCCCTTTAAAAAATAATCATTCTTCATACATATTTTAAAAATTTATTTTCCTCAAAATATTTCGAGTTTCTCAATTAGGCCAAATAAAATATTATACATTTTTTTTCCTAGATAAATTCATTTATTTTTTTAGGCTTGAGTCAAATTTGTTTATTTAAGATATCAATTGAATTTTATTTTCAAACACCTGTCTATACTTGATGTTTTACTTATATTTAATTAAATTGTATAATATGAAAATAAAATATCTATCTTCATAATGCAGTTTTTCTCAATCTTTTTGCCCGTCTCCCTTTAGGAGAGAAGAGTGCAAAAAGAAAAAACTGAATATGGGTCAGAAGAGGAAAGGATATTAGAAAAGACCCCTCTGTAGGGGATGACTCAAAAAATTCTAAAAAAAAAAAGTTTAAATAAAATTATAAAATTTTGAAGCCAGTATATAGATTCATAGTTAGGCAGGGCCTCCATTTTCTCGTTCGATATTTTAATTCATTTAACACACTTTTTAAGGCTCGTTCACACTAAGCCGCATTGCAATCAAAATTTCCTAGGATTATATAAATTATCAATGAAGGGACAGAGGGCACCACATCAGACCAAATCGCATGATACTAAAGTACCATTACTCATAGGAAATTCAAGGTACATATTTATCACAACAATCTATGATTTTTTTTTTTTTTGGGGGGGGGAGGGGGCGATTCATGTGTCTCCACACAATATACAACATAGTGTGCAAATAAAAGATAGATTGATTAATTGTTTTTTATTTTTGTTCATTTATAGGATGAACGAAGAGTCGAAATTAATAGTAGACGAATGAATGAATTAGAATCTGTACATAATAATACTAGATTATTAAACGAAATGTTAGATAATTATAAACCAGGCCAATCTTCATCAGAGGAGTTGGAACTTATTAAAGAACTTCATCAAAGTTGCGAACGACTTAGACCTAATGTTTTTAGATTGGCATCTGAGACACAGGATAATGAAGCTATGCTCAGTAAGATTTACATTTTTATTTTTTAATAAATTTAAATAAATTAATATATACATTTGTGTTGCAGACGAAGTACTTACTGCAAGTGATGAATTAGGACAAGTTTTTGATAAATATAATTTAGTTATCATTCAAGGAAAAACTGTACCTGGAGGGAGAAAATCAAAAGATTCTAATTCTACTTCTTTACTTGATTTAACTACACCAAGCGATGAAAAACTTCCTCCTATTGAACCTGCTCTTTTAGGAAATCAATTGAAAGGTATTTATTTCTCATAATACCTTATAATTAAAAATTCTTATCTTGTTTCATAAAGAAAAAGCAAAGATATTTTAGGCCCATATCTGTCTATATTTTGATTATAATTTATATAGGCTATATAAATAATTATTAAAACCTGTTCTTCTGCTTGCTTCCATAAAAAATTTTATAAATAAAAAAATAAGTATTTATTTCATTTTGAAAAATTTACATATATCATTTCATTTGTTTCCTAAACTAGACATTCGAATTGGCCAAAATTTATTATTTGATATAATTGTTTTTGAAAAGATTTGGTAGGATTCAGTTAACCAAACCCCGGGTAAGCGCGTTTAGTAGAATATAATATATCTAATGATTTTTAATGGTGCACAAATCTCTTTCAAATATAAATGTCCAATTAGTAAGGATAGATTTAGTTGACTGCCGCCACACTGGAGAAACTCATTTAGGCCATCGATCCAATCATGAGAATCTTTTCAAGGGCCGAAACTTTGGTGGATTGTATCAAAAACTTCTGCTCGTTATTTTGTTTTTCTCCCATCGATTTTAACAAGAATTTTGAAAATATTAAACCCAAAAATTCTTCCATAAGACGTTAGATTTTGAATTTACCCAATTAAAATTAAAAATTATTGAATAATTTTCATTGTATGTTTTCCATCTAATAACAATGTTTTCCTATATATTTAAATTTTATATTGCAGGATTAGATATAAATGTTGAAAAATCAGATTCTCCATCCACATCTTCCGTTGTAACTCCAAAAACCTCTACTTCGAATTTAGAAATTCTTGGTGGTATTTTTGACGCAATGGAAAACACTTCAGAAACAAAGAATATTCTCCAACCAATATCTGTAATCCATAACACCCCTAAAAGCGGAGCTCAAACAGAAGAACAAAATAAAAAACCGAGTAAAGTAAAAGCACTAGAAGATTTAGATGCTCTCGGCGAATCTCTATTAAAACAAAATCTCCCGTCTCATTTGAAAGGTGGAATGTCCTTTTCAAGGTATTAGAAGTTTAATTATCTTAATCTTTTTTATCTTAAATTTTTTATATGATAAATTCTTCATGGTATTTCATAATCTAAATTAAACATTTCACTTTACTTTCATACAGTAATTACTAGCTAATTCCAGAAATATTATATTATTAGGTCTTCCCAAAAGAAAAGTTCTTTCTAAATTTACCCGGACATCTCCTTTGAAAAAATATAAAATTTTACTAAACCTTTCAAAAAGAATGAAATAAGTTGACTGCCATATCCAAAGTGAATAAGAAATCCTGGATTTTAGAAAAATACATTTCTTTTAAAATTAAATATTTCTATCTTAATTAACCTTTGTTCTTATAGTAAATGTTTCATGACAAGCTATTGAGAATTAACTCTTTGAATAGATTTCAGAATTTCCCTTTATTATTTGAAAAAAAGGATAGTAAATTTAGCCGGAAACTCATTTGTAATCTGATAAAGTTAGAATCTTTTAATTTCTTTTGAATCATATTAGAATTAGGGAAAACGTATATGAAATATTTATATATTTTTGTGATTTGAGATAGTTGATCATTTCTCTATTAATTTAATAGTTTTATTAAAAACTAAATCATGGAATGAATCAATTAGAGAATAAAACATCAAAAATACAGAGTTATTTATTGATAGCAATTTTTTTTTCCAAACAACAGCTTTAGGGGGGCGCGAGATTGAGTGACCGCTTAGGGATCCAGACAAAGAGATGCGCAATAGTCAAAAATTCATAAAAAGAAACTCAAACAGACATTTTTCACGAAAAAAAAGAAAATTTCGGCCTGGGCATTATTTCAAACTTTTTCTTAAGGGAAAACAAACTAATTTTTAAACAACCAAAATAAAGCTCAAATTTAAATTTAATATATAAATACTTTCATATATTTGAATTTACAATATCTTTCTAGAGCCCACTCCATTGAATGATTATTTAATAAAGACATTTTTGCATTGCCAGCGATTCTAACTCTTGAACGCATGCGATCTCTGTAACCAATGGAAACCAATACATCTCTTACCACTGCGCTCATACGATCCAGAATCTGTTTCTGGAGATGGGTGAGGGGATGGAAATTACATGCATTGCCAAGTTAGATTGGATGATTACAGGGAATGGAATGGATTCTTCTTGAAAAATATTTGCTATTTTGCCTTTAAATATTTAATTGTATTACAAATTATTTTGCCACCATATTTTTTCCTTTGTATTATTTAAAGGTCAACTCAAAAAATTCCAATGAATCAACTGAGTAAAGCAGCTATTGAAGAATCACTTGTTCCAATACAAAGTGAAAATACACCTAAACTCAATCTAGATTTTCTAATTGGATCAGCTGTAAGCCCTTCTACATCTGCTCTCTCAGCTGATTTACTAAACGGAGATGATTCAATGGTTGATCTTAATGAAGACCCGGAGGAAAACACCAAAATAGAATCTATTCAAATTTCTAATTCGCAACTTGAAACTAATTCAAATTCAAATGATAAAAAGGAAACACCCATAGAGGCAACAACATCATCATCATCTGTTAAAAAGTTTGAGGTCAAATCTTTAAATGATATTAATATATCTCTTGAAAGCATAAAACCAAGTAAAATAATTTTTTATATGATTATATTTAAATTTTTTAAATTTTTATTTTAATCATTTTTCGTTCAAAGGCACTATTCCTCCATTAACTGTACTAGAAGAGAAGAATGGAATATCTGTCATTTTCCATTTTGCTGAAAATTCACCAAGACCTGATGTTTCTGTAATTGTAGTTACAACTATTAGTAAAAATCCTTCACCACTTTCTAATTATTTGTTCCAAGCAGTAGTTCCAAAGGTATCTCTTTAGAATTATTATACCATTATTTATTATATATATATATGGATATAGAGTATTTTTGGTCCGCATTGATTGTTGAGATTAACTCGACGTTTCGGCTTGGGAAACAGGAACGCTGTGACCCCCAAAACTAACCAACTCTACCATTGCAACCTAAATACTCACTCTTGATAATAACTCCAAAAGAGAATCGAAACGTCGAGTTAATCTCAACAATCAACGCGGACCAACCTATGAAAATACTATTCCACATACCTCCAACCGCGGAAACCTTCCAGAATAAATATATAATATATTATTTTGAAAATAAAAGGAACTGGAATTAAACTTATATCTTAATGAAAAATCGCCATCATTTTCATGCAAGAATGGCGTTGCTAACTTCCCTCCCGCTCCAAAAAAATTTTAGTTACATACCTGATAAGCCAACATATAATAATATTGCATGGTTCGCAATTAATTTGCTGAGGAGGAGAGGTAACTTTTGTTCTTGAAGAAGGGTGCGACCTCCACATGAAATATCGACTGAAAATATAAGTATTTTATATTTCTTCTGGCTGCATAATCCTTTTTCTTCTTTTCAACAAAAAAATAAATAAATTCTAAAGAAGGTCCCCTTTCCTCAAACAAAATTTCTGGTTTCTCTATTGTTAAAATTAAAATATTAAATGTTAGTGTTAAAAAGAGTAAAAAGTTTTTTTGTTTTTGAGGCCGTTCATATTTATTTTTTATACCCAAAATAATTTATCGCTTGGCGAGAAGAAGAGTTTTATCTCTTCTCTAGGGGGCATGGGGACCGTGGCATTAGTATTTACATTGAAGCCCTGCAAAAAGGTTTAAATAATAATATAATAATAAAATAATAAAGTAATCATAGAGCTTTCATTTTTGGCTACCAGTTCCTCTTCATTTGTAATTTTACACTTGTTTATTTTTCTGTTCATCAATTAAAAATTTTTTTTTTATTAGTCTTGTAAATTACGGCTTCAATCACCGTCAGGATCTAGTTTACCAGGACACTCTCCATTTCTTCCTCCTTCTGCTATTACGCAAATTATACTCATAGCAAATCCTAATAAGGTATTTTTTCTTATTATAAGATTATTATTTTTCATTATAGTAAAATTTCCAATTTTTTTTTAGGAAGAAATATCTCTCAAATTTATGATCAGTTATTGTATGGATGATGAGACTGTAACTGAAATGGGTGAAGTAGAAAAATTACCAATATTAATTAATTAGGTAAGATAACTTAAAAAAGCAGACACTTAGTCATTCCATCTTCAGTAAATCTTCCATTTCGTATATTCTTGAAACTAAGTCATCAATTTAAAAAGTGATTTCTAATTACGGCCTTTAAAAACAAGCAAGCATTATTAAAATAATAATAATAATAATAACATATTAATGCTTTGCTATATTTTTATTTTACATACAAAAGTTTTACTAATATTTCTAATTATAAAAGTAAAATCAAGTTTTATTTGAAATTAAGGAGCTCTGATAATTAAAGAGTTCAAATATCAAATAAAAAATTCCTTGAATCAAAATTTTTGTTTCAAACTTAAAATAAAATATAAACGCGGCCCCATAAATTATATTTTTTATAACGGAGATAGATGTTTGCCATAAACATACATGCATAATTTTATATAGATTTTTTAATTGTTCCAATTTTAGGATTTAGTTATCTCCCAAGTCACTCACTATTTACTTAAGATGTTGGGCTCAGATCTAACTAGAGCCTACCTAGTTATCATACTTAAATTTTAAAAGATATTGAAATTCATAAATATTTTAATAAATGTTTTATTTAAAATTTCAGATTTTTATTTATATTTTTAATTATAATTTAATATATAAAGAATTTTAATATCTTATAAAGCTATATAAATATATATATATAGCTTATAAATATATATATATATAGCGTGTTAGTGAATCATGTGCCGCTACTTTTTCTCATCAAAATGAAAAAAGTAGATTTAAATAAATATATGTTCACAAATCACATGTTTTCATTTTGCAAACGAGTGGAACAGCCATTCGCCCATTTTGGTGTGATAGGCACAAATCTCGTTCTAAATGTCTCATTGGGAAATCACTAGTCTGCTGATATTAAAACTTAATCAGACTGTGGATTCGCTTCTCTTTATTTAGACCTAGTCGACCGGCAAGCTAGAAACATTTCTAAAAAAAATAGGTTAGTTGTGACGAGGAAGTAGTTTTCAGATTCAGATTCAAATTTTCAAGTGTAGAATGAATGATGTAGAGAGTAGCTGTCACTGCGCTTACGAATTCTTTCCGAATTTTTTATCAGGTTAGAGATCATCGAATCTCTATTTATTGTTTGGATGTTTTGAAATTATTATTATTACTCATTTCTGATATTTTATCGTTTTATTGATCCGATTTAAAAGCATACGGTTTGGCGGGACATTTTTAAAGATGTTAAGCCCAATTACATAATACAGTTTCTTTTTGTACATAAACAATACGTTATATATACATGTTATTTTTTGATTTCATGATTCTTAATGAATACTCGAAATTATTTTATATTCTTAACCTAGTTGAATTAGTTAATTCTTTTCATTTTTTTTTTTTACTATGAACTCTAAACAAATAATTTGTTTTTTTTTTTTATTTTCTTCCCAGACAAAAACTTGGTACTTTAATTTTTAGGATTGGCGCAACATCCCAGGGGCTATATGATCACATGATCCACATCCACCAGTAAAAATAAATTCACAAAACTGTTAAAGACAAAATTTAAGTTAGTGGTTAATAGTTGGCAAAGTAAAGTTCGCCACTAATCCCAATGTGTGAGGTAGCATATATGAAAAAAAAAATGAGAATAAAAAATTGCTCTATATATCTAACGGGTAATACATATATGGTATTAACATGTTTGTTCATTTAGATGTGTTGAACATACTCATGTAGCGACCCATGTTGCACTAACACTCCTTAAATAATTTTCTTTAGTTATTTTGAAGTCTCCCTCTTATTTATTATTAAGATGCCCCGATCGAATCGATTCTGTGATTGTGCAATTTTTTTGGAATGAAAATGTATATATGTAACTTAAAATAAATTTAAGGACTGATACTAACCTAATGAAATTAAAATCAAGAAGGTTTGAAGAATATATATATATATCATTTTGATGTTTGTTTTTAAAAATCTGTTAATTTTATTCTAGTGTTTATGTTAAATGTTCTATGATATATCAAATTTTCAGTTGTCAATTTTTCTAGAATGAAATATTTATAGAAGATATTTTATAAAAGTGACATGCTATATATTGCATTTTTAAAATAAGAATCAATCAAGAATATATATTCCCAGATTATAAGTTTTTTTTTCTAATTCACTTTTTCCCATTATATTAAAATACAATAGATAAATACAACAAAACAAAGCTTGTTTAATAGGTCAAATGTAACAGCAATTATTAACTATTAATTAATTTAAAAAATAAATATTTTAAACTTAAAAAATATTTTTTATTCGTTTTCTTCAAATATAAAATAAAATAGTTTTCTAAAGCGCATATCAGTCAGCTACAGAAAATAAATAAAATGTTTTTTTACAAAAACAAAGTATAAACAAATAAATCTTTAATTTTTCTTATAATTGATTAATTCATCTCGGAATGCTAATGAAGTGATTGCTTTTTGATGACCATTATATGACCTTTCAATGGTTCCTGTTTCAATGTTCCATAATCTCGCTACTCCATCCGATGAAGCTGCAACATTATTAAGATTAAATATAAATAAATCATCGCGTCTTAAATTTTTTGCTTTTGATAAAAGAGCAATTGGGGGAGTTTAAGCCATGTTTTTCCACATGGTTTCCGGAGGGTCTTTCTTAATTAAAAAATCTGGTGTGTCAGAGCCCATCACACATCTTTCTCTTACCTTAGTCAAGAGAAAGTAATTTGATGTCTGAACACCAGTGCCGATTTTTTCTTTTTGGTAGTATATATGCCAAGAATTAAATAGTGGTACCCAACATTTTTTAATTCCAAATTTATTCCAAGGGAAACATTTATAATTGTAAAAAAATTATTAAAAAGGAAATTAAGTTTTATTATTGTATTAAAACATTTATATTTTGTTACCATGACGATTTGTCCTAAATTTTCTATGGAATTCTTAAAATCCTAAATTGAAATGGAAAGTGATTAATTAATTAATATATCTTAAAGATTATCTAATTTATTATATGTAGAGCCAATTTAATCAAAATCGTCGAGAAATTCACCAAAAACTAAAAAAGTACATCAATGAAGTGGCCCCAAACAATTTTGGGGCGAGTAAGGGTTAATGCATTTCAAAGATCATCTATTAAATAATCGATTTATGAATTGAATTTTAATCAAAATCGTTAGAGCGAATTTTGAGAAAATCGAAAAAACCACATCAATAAAGTATTAGTACTCGTTATCCGATTTTATTTAAAAGCTTCGTGGAGCAAGTGATATGGGTATTTAGCTTAAATATAAAATTTCAGCCTCGAGCCCCTGAGGAATCTTGTTTATACCCACGCACAGACAGACAGACCATTTTGCGAGACCCATTTTTTAAGACTGGGGGAGCTCAAAACGAGTATTTCCTTTGAAATCTCGACATCGATTTTTTTTTGCTATCACAATACTATCCCTATACTATATATTACATATAGATATATGAGAAGGGCTCACCTGTGATTATATAGTCTGAATTAGCACTAAAGACAGCATCCCAAACCCATCGGAGATCTTCGTGTTTTAATTCTTTTACTAATGTAAAATCTTCTGTTTGCCATATTTTTGCTGTGTGATCTGCAGATGTTGTTACTAAATATCTAACAAAATAATAATAATATAATAAATAAAAATATTAATTATTAAAAATTTATGATATTTGTCCATTTTGAAACTTCCTGTTTATCTTATTTCACTAATTCTTTGGTTTTTTCCACATCTTGAGAACCAAATCAAATTTCAAACTTAGATAAAGAGGTTAAAAGGGACCTCAAAGGATGTTTCTCTTGGACAGATGATATACTATCAGTATCAGTAGGTTTTTTACATGTGTTGCTTTGTTTCTAACTCAGGGGCTCTTACCTTCTGGTTACGTGGGTGGATGAGCTAATATCGGCATTTCTTTTGTTTCCTTTATGCCATTTTCTCCCTGCACACCCTTCATCATAGATTGTATGACGTACACATTTGATTTTCTAACCGCCAATGCCAACTCAAAATCAAGAATCAGGAATGAGGCTGTTTCCATTTAAAAAATTATGTGACATACAGTAAAGTATTAAATTTACCATAGTATATGGTTGTTATATAGTATATATATTGACTTATATTCAGTCTTGAGGGATTGTTTTGAAAATCACCACCTTTTTCAAAACAAACCCCTATTATTCAATAATCATAGTATGTTTCCTAATTATCCTATTGATACTGATAACTTAATAGTAAATTTATTTATATTAATGTCTAACCTTGCGTCTGGACTAAATTTACAATTTAAAGCGTAGCGTTTATGTGCTTCAATTTTATGTTTAGGGCTTAACTTGGAAGATTCATTTTCTTGGCCATGAGAGATACTCCAGATAAAACAGTGACCTTTATTATTAACTGCTGCCATGAAATTGCCATAAGGATCGATGTTTAGTGCTTGAATCGATGCTTCGGGTTCTGGAATCTTATTTTCAGTCTTATTGAATTATTTATGTTTAATAAATCTATTAAGTAAGGTGTTCTTACTAATTGCTCATTGTGATCAGTTTTCAAATCCCATAAATGGATGACTCCACTTTGATCTCCCACAAATAATTCTGATTGATTTGGATGAATACAAACACAATTTACTGGAGCGGAAACTTGAAATATTCGCTGGCATTGAAGATTACGAGACCTGAAATACATTGAGAAATAAAGATGTTTTATCAAGTATTTTTTTTTTATTAATCATATATTTATAACTTAGTAAACGTTAATTAGAAATAATCAATTCATAAGAGTCAAAAGAATATAGTTGCGAATATATAAATAATGTGTATAATATAAGACTAAAATTTGTCTATAACCCCCGCTAAACATAATTGAAAATAGGATTAATTTTTAAATCCTTTGAGGAGGAGAGCAATCTTGCCAGAGTAGAGCAATTCCAATAAAATTTATTTTAGTCTCTCGATAACCTAAGCCTAGATCATTGTATC
>JAAAKE020028892.1:0-50455 GCA_010014785.2 Anisolabis maritima | reverse complement strand
AAAAATAAAAAAAATAATGATTTTTATATGTTGGTGGGCAGAAAAAAAAATTCAAAACACAAAGGAGACAAAAATTGTAAAATCAATTAATTTTAATAAATAAGGACGGAGTCAGAGATACCGGAAGTCTTAAAAAAAAAGGAATTTTAAATATTTATATTTTGTTTCCATGGCAACGAATTGTCCTATCTTTTCTATGCAATTGTTAAAATCCTAAATTGAGGGCCCCACACTATTTTGAAAAGGAAGAAGTGGAAAAAGATTATGATTAATACCTCTTAAAGATTATCTAATTTCTTATATGAACAGCCAATTTAATCAAATTTTCAGACTCGAACGTTTTTTTGTTTTAGAGAATTCTTGTTCACACTCACATACCATTTTGTAAGACTCATTTTTTTAGGTTCAGGGACCTCAAAACGTGTATTTCTGTTGAAATCTCGACATAGATTTTTTTTGCAATCTCAATACTTTCTCTATATTAGATATTAGATAAAAGGAAGTAAAAATGATAGTAATAAGTGTTTGATCGACAAAGTCAAATTTTTTATTAAATGAAATTTAATGAAAACAAATTCTCGCGCATTTGGGAATATACAATCAATCTTAATGTCGCGAATTGAAAAAAATGTGTTTCTTGCGGGAATCGAACCCACGTTCTCCCATGGCTTTACGAGTTTAAGGTAAAAATTTGAAAATCGTATATTTGATATTTTTCACATTTTTGTGACCAACATTTTCTAACAACTCCTTCAGTGATAACACATTTTAGACAACTAGGGTTTTCGATTCATTGCTTCAGATCTGCTTCAGCTGGCCACGCATGCGCACTTGTTAAATTTCTATGGAGATTAACTCCAAATACAAAGATCTTCATTCCTTAAAGGAATAAAACCCAATTTCAGAGACCCTCAGACATTCCATTAATTCATAAAAAATACCAACCATAGAATCTCTCCATAAATTCATCACTCTGCTAATATTAAAACAGAACTTCCTACAGAAGAGATTTTCATAAGTGTTTTTGTTATTGATGTTATTTTATTATTATATTGTATTGTTGTTTTTTTTTTTACTATTTTATTGTTCCTAATATTTCTATAATATGCTATTTACTATAGTTTTTTCTAATGTTATACTAACAAAAATTACATATATTTTCTTTTGTAAAATTTTAAAATCCTATGGCTTCGAGCTTATGGACTACAATAAAAATAAAAAAAATGGAGATTAACAAGTGCCACTACCTGGTCCACTCTGTAACAGATCTGGAGCAAGGAGTCGATATGCTATATGATCACGAGGCTTTATCTTTCCCTAGAAGCGAGTTTAAGCAAGGTTGCCCCTTATTTATATTTTGGTGTTCATATTTCACCTGGATAATATGAAGAAATCCAGCGTCTTTTCATCTTTTATGCAAGAAATTGGATCGCTGGTTATTTTCTTTATTTTGCTTTTAATTTAAATTATTTTAATTCTGGGGTTCCTAGAGGTTAATCAGGAGTTTGCAAATACTTAAGTCAGAAACAATTTATCAAAATCGTGTCTAAAAACATACATAAATTATATTTATTTATGTCAACATCATTACATTGGCATACTTTAAGCATACCTTATAATTAAATCAGCTTGACAGCATTCCGATATCGTTATAGGCTACTATATATTATTGCAATTTAATATTTAAAAATATAAATTAAAAAAAATATTTAAACTTTTAAAATACCAACCTAGCAACATGAACATTTAAATAATTTTTTTAATTATAAAAAACTTTTTGAATATTAATTAACTTACTCTATTTACTGTTTAATCGTCTCACTTTCTTTTAACCAATTATCCTTATTTTTCATTTATTTTCGAAAATATCCTGAAAATCAATTTGAAACTATTAATAATCAATGACAATATTAAAATTTAAGCATATTTATAAATTATACAATTTATAGCAATGATTAGATCCCTTTAATATAATATTAAAAATTCTTTCCTAATCTATTCCTTTTTTCCAGAAAAGCATTTATAAATAATTTTTTCGTAATATAATTTACCTCAGTGATTCCCAACTTTTTTTTGGCACCAAGTACCGGTAAATTTTGTTAATGAAGATTGCGTAACGTTACGCACGTTAGATAAAAACTTTTTGAAAAAAGAAGAAAATTTTATTTTAAATTATGAAAAAATATGTATTTGTTTTTATTATTTTATTCATTTGTCACGTACCGGTAGCCTGACTTGTACTACTCGAGTACTAGTACTAGTACTAATCGAGTATCCATTACAACTCAATTAATTATTTAATTATAAATCATGAATTAAATACATCGATTCCCTCCTCATTATATCACTAATGAGATAAGATTAAAGTAGTGCTTATTAAACTCATATTAGGCCCTTCATATTCGGCTTCCCTAGATCTAAACCAATCTCTCTGATTGAAAAAGAATAAATTACTCTAAATTTATAAAATATGAATAAAATTGCAAAACAGAGTTGAAAAAAAATTTTTATGATAATTTTTTTAATACTTGTTCTTTCAAAATAATAAAAATTCTTTTGATAACACATCTCATTTAATTTAAAAATTGACGAAAATCATCAATCAACCA
This sequence comes from Anisolabis maritima, assembly GCA_010014785.2. Classification (NCBI taxonomy): domain Eukaryota; kingdom Metazoa; phylum Arthropoda; class Insecta; order Dermaptera; family Anisolabididae; genus Anisolabis; species Anisolabis maritima. Next base: position 47,846 of record JAAAKE020028892.1, on the reverse strand, counting down.
GATTATTTTCATTAATACGTAAGACTAATATTTGAAACCATCAATCATTAATCATGGCAATGTAAAAAAAATGAATAAAATTTTAATATGTTTATGCACGTACCTATAAATTTTTTGGTTGAGGACTCATATATTACGTGACATATTTGAAATAATTAGGAAAAATTAATTTATTTTAGGCAGAGATGCCTATTCTATAGCTTCCTGGTGGCCCTGAATCTCACTTAGTTTTGCCCCTGCAATTAAATAATATATATAATAAACCAATTAATATAAATAAATAAGGACGGGAGAAAAATGGATTACTTACTGAATATTTTTTAGCTTTTCTTAATTAAATATTTACCTTTACCTTAATTAAAAATAAAATACATTGATTATATACTCATTCATTTTTAAATGGGAACCTAAGTCCTAAAACATTATAATGAAAGATATAAATTATATTATAAATTGAAAGATATTAAGTAACTCTACTTATAATTCTTTGTTATTAAATTTTAATAAAATTATTTTTTTAATAATCCTTATTCTTTATATTATATATGATGTACAAATATCTTTTCAGCTCTGTCCCTTGGTGCAGAGCTAGAGGTCTTGCTGGCTTCACGTACCAAAGGTCAGTGGTTCGCTTCCCGTCATGAGCGACAAAAATTTATTTAAATTATATTGGCTACCAATTAATTTAAATAAATCAGGACGGAGTCTAAATGGCCTTCGATGCCAAAGAGTTAAAAAAATAAAATAATGATCTCCAGTTTGGAACGGATAGAAAAAATATTTTTGTATAATTTTCCAAAACATCTAATTTACCTCAAAGATTCTCTTTAAAAAATTCTTACCATTTATAATAACAACTGCAATACTTGTTTTGAAATCAAGCTGAATTTCTATATGATATGATGTTTAATTATCTCAGAAAATCCACCATTCTCAAAGAGAATAAATGGATATCATAACTGAGAAAAGGTCCAGAAAGCTTGCGAAACATGTTTGATATAGCGAATTAAATAAATAAAGTTTTTATAGTTTTCCGAAAATAGAATGATAAGTATTTAATAATCTTCATTACAACAACATAAAAATTTAATAGAAAGCTTTCCAGCATGAATTCGTTAAAACATTCGTCTCTTAGATTTTCTAATTTTAAAAACAAGGATTTGATTGACTCTCTTGTGTGTCTGTAAAATTTTGTCTCACAATTTCTCAAAAAATCGGATTTTAATAAAAAGTGATATTCAAGAGTTGAACAAGGTCCTTCAAAAGAAGATTTTCTAAATTAACAATAGCTTTATAGAAATATTTATTTGAAATTTTATTTTCTTATTATTTATTTAGTAATTTTCAAAGAATTTTTGAATGTCTTTTAAAATTGAAAGAAAAATTTTTTAAATTGCTCTGATACTGAAGGAAAATTTTTGTGACTGTATTATAGTGCAAAGGATTTTTCTCCTAGCCGCAAATTAATTTGCATCTCCAATACATAATACTTTACAAGAAGAGATATATATTTATGCTGTAATTTTGCATGAAAGAGAATCTGATTATAAACATTATCGGAAGAATAATTTTTACAGAATTCATTAATAAGCCGATTGTTGTAATTTATTATTCCAAAAATTCAATTCAATTGGAATTCGAATTTTTCTTCTAACACAAGGAACGAAATATTTATTAACGGAAAAAAACTTTAATTTATTGCTTAATTATTTGAAAATCAACAACATTAAAATATCATATCCTCTTTAATTGACTCATTAAACGACAGTTAAAGAGAGACCCATTGGGAATGAACATTTATTTCACTGCACTACCTGCACATAATCCAAATTAAATAATTCCACTCTAAGGATCTTGTAGTCATAATATTAATACAACTGCAATTGGCTCCAACGAGAAAAGCTAATTTTAATCTTTATTATATCTGTAAATCGTAAATAAATTGATAGATAGAGCAAAAAGAAATCGTTTATTTTTGTTTGTATTTAAATTTAAACTGAACGAAACACGTTTCTCTTTTCATATTTGTTTAATTCAAAATCAAGATAATCAGAATTGAAAATTATTATTAAAATACTCTTGAATTTTTATGTATTTAGTTTTCGTGGAAATTTCCAGGTAAATAAAATAATTTTAATAAAATTTTATTCAACCAGGGAAAAAAGTCATTTCGTAAAGTTAGATGTCTTAGGATAATTTAGTTTTTGTTTTCAACCTTCTATATTTTTTAGTGTCAGTGACTCTCTTCTTCTCCTGAGTGATAAAATTAATTAAATTATATATTGACTATTATCAAATTTGTTTTCTTTATTTTTTCCTTTGACTTTGGATGACTACCAATTAATTTAAATAAATATTGACGAAGTATAAATAGCCTCAGATGCCGAAAAAGAAAAATTACAATTATTTTGTCTTAATACTTATGATAACATGACCAAATTTCACTCCGTGAAATATTTTTCTTGTTTGAAATCCAATTTAGCTTTTTTTATTTTATTTGATCTTATTCCTCGAAGTTTTTTTGACTTAATGAGAAGAGAAGAGCCCCCCGACTAAGAATACACCTCTGAAGCCCAACGTCCATTAGTTAGTTCATTTAATTTTTAAAAATAAAACAAAAATGTGAAATTTCATTCGGCAATAAAAGAATTTATGATTTTTTTCTAAAGATAATATTAACAAAAACTTATTTTCACTTACTGATAAGATAATGATTCCAAGTGATTCACAGAGTTGAATTTGAGCAATTAATGGAAATGGAGTTTGATTTGATTAAATTTTTTTAGAGAAATTTCTAATGAGGAAAAATTATCTTATCTTAGACACGATTTTTTGGCTTCTTATCTCTTTAATATAAAAATATCTAAATAAAAAATTTCTGCTCTTTAGTCCTAATTACAATATCATTAATCATTTTTTTATCAATTTATGTTTGAAAATTTACTTTCCTAAATGCATAATACATGCATGCAAGTGCTGACCCCTTCATTCTCTGAGATATGCATCCAAACTTACTCTTAATTCGATCATTATTAAAATAACCTTTTTAACTTTTTATAAGAAAGGTTTGAATGAATGTCAAAATATTCCAGAGAGAGTAGAAGTTCTCTTGAGAACTTTTGAGCAATTAGCGTTGGTATTTTTGATATTCACAGAGCGATAGAATTAAAAAAAAGAATTTTCTAAAATCGACTCTTAGATTGGAATTTGAAAACTAGTATATCTCACTATAGGTAAATTTCCATCTGAAAATACAAAAGAAGGGAAGAATTTTCCCTAAAATTTAGAAAATATCAATTTTGCGATTTAAGTTATTTTACCTTCAATAAATTGAAAAAATGAGGCACTTGTGGGAGTCGAAGCCACGTTCTCCCGACGTTTACGCCCATGGGTGTTTTACTAATAACTTTCTGAAAATAATGGTTTCCTCTCCCATAGTCATAGTTTAAGACAATTAAGTTTGTAACAAAAAATATTTATTGTATTTCTATAAAACAAAAAATTAAGCACAAATGAGCAAAAATTATTCTCTTTTTAATTCTGAATCAACCGATAGAGTCAAAATAAAATTATAAGCCTCTTCGGAAGAAGGGTGATTCTCTCGACACCTTATTATTTTATCTAATACAAAAAAAGATGCACAAACCAAAGATAGCCGAAACAAGAGTTTTAATATCGTAGAGGCTTCTCAATTGGCTGCTTGCTCCTTCCTCCATTGGATAATCAATATAATTAATGTCTAATTAATAATGAATCTAATCCTATATACTTTAAATAAACTTAAATGCACAGGTTGGTAAATCATTTTAAATATTATGTCTCGGTTAATTGTAATCTTGATTCCTTAAGAGTTAGAGCACCCTTTCTAAGTCTGTGATCTCAGGAGAGGATCTAGGGATGAGTTTCCCATCTCTCAGGTCCTTGTCTTAGAAGGGGGATTATTATTTCCCTCATGCTCCTTTAGGAGACGTTTTTGGCTATACTGGATTTTTTGCAACAAGCCGGAATCGACCCAAGTCGTGTGCTGCTAGTCCGTAGCTTATCCGCTTAGCCACTCATCTCCTACCTGTCTCCCATTTTTGTTCTATCTTAATTTAATCATTCTTTAACCTAATCGCATCGTATATATAACTAATGAGATTTTAATGGACATATACACTACGCGAAAACTTCTCGACAGTAATAAACTACTCTAGCAACTCTGCAATTGCTTCTGAGAGCTCTGAAGTTATTTTAAATAGAATATAGTAATTTACACTTCAGCTTTTGCCAAAAATTTAAATTGTATCACTACTGCTTATAGGAAGGTCTTTTGCCATTCTTGGCACCTATTTTAATAAAAACATAAAAACGTTTTAATATTAAAAAAAATCTTATATAAGAACTCTATTTTACTATTTTTATTACTTATATATGCATTTGGGCGTAGGCCGAGATTATTTTTTAGAAGGAAGTAATCTAGCCAACAGATATTATATATCTAACAAATATGAATTATAACAAAAATGAAAGGATCTTGGTGTTGACACTAAAAAGAGAAAACGATTTCTTGAAATCTACATAACAATTCTACTTATTGAACATCTATTGAAATCTCTCTCTCTCTCTCTCTCTCTCTCAATGGGTTATTATTCGTTTTTATTAAACTTTTGAACACACCTTACTTTTGCTTTTTAAAAAGAATTTTAATTAATTTAGTTTATTACAGTTTGTAATGTCTGACATATTAATTTGCTAAGAGTTTTTCTTTTCTAGGTATTTTTTTACACTTGTGTGTGAATTGTAAATTACTAAACAAATTATGCAGTTAATTTACTCTATTTTCATTCTTCTAATTGTTTTTTAATTTCTAGACTCAAATCTCAACAATTAGAAATTTTATTATTATTTTTTTAATGTTACCGTTTTTGTTCCAAACTTAGATGTCTTTCACTATCCTGAAATTAATAAATTATCCTGTTTACATTTTAATAAATAGTATACCCGGTGGGCAAGGCCATCAAGTTCTTCGTTGTTAAGCAAGGCATTACGAGGCTACACCTCGGTTGGGTGGCCTCTAGAAACAATGCAGTCGAACGCCCACCGGAAACAATCGATAATGAATATTTCATTCAATATTTGTAAACTCAAACTCTAAATGGCCTTAGCAGCCGAAAAGAATATAATAGATATTTAAAAAAAATCTACGTAAAATATTTTTTATTTTCTCTAATCAATTCTCAAAAAAATTTTATGGGATTTTTGGATTTGTTCCAAGACCAAATTCTAACCATTTATATCCATTAAATCCATTAAGCATGCATAGAGAATTATTATGGTCCAAAAAAGAATACTGCGCATGCGCCTGATTGTTTTCAACTGTTGGAAATTACTCTTGAAACAAACCTATTATTTATGTTTTACTCGCTAAAATAATCAAGATATTTATTATTTCTTAAACTTATTTTGTCCCGGATCTACTTCTATAAATATATAAAAAAATATTTTATTGAAAAAAATGGACTCATGAATGTCCGCATGTTTTTATTTGAAATTTTTATAAAATTTAAACTAAAAAAAAACTATTATTTTTAATTATATCAATTTACAATAGTTTTATTAGACAAAGTAAATTATTCATCTGATATACATTCATAATTGCGTAATATCTAAATTCCACAATAAATGGCTTTTAATATCTAATTAAAAAAAACCTAATAAAATCATAACACTTATCTGAAATACGTAATGTTATTTGAAATCGAGCAAGAATGGATCTTATACTGAATTACACAAATGTAGGTTAAGTTCCTCATTTTTCAATTAATTAATTATAATTGAAATATTAGCAGAAGTGCTTAAAACTTTTTCATAGATTAAGTTCATTAATTAACTTAGATAGGTCAATTCCAAAATTTTTTAAACCTATAAATCAAATAGCATATATATATATATAATAAATTTTATTTTATTTTTTCGGCCTCTTTAGAACTCTCTAGCCAAAATAATTTCAATAAATCTCATGACTCAAAACAAGAAGTGATCTACTGAAGTTAACATCATTTAGCAAGAGATTTATCTCTTTTCTAAGAGTCAGTGGTATAGTTGGTATATAAGCCCAACTGCCAACACTCGGGGCATTATTTGCCTGTTGGATCTATTCTTCTCTTCATCTCCCATATCTTGTTTTTATTGTGGTATATAAACGAGTACAAACTGACCAAGTATAGTAATTAGCCTTGTCCTTGGACCAAAGGTCAGTGGTGGCTTCCCTTACTGAGCGACAAAAATTTATTTATATATATTGGCTACCAATTAATATAAATAAATAAGGAAGGAGTCTAAAGAGCATAAGATGCCTAAAAAGAATAAAAAAAATTTCAAAAAGATAAATTTGGCTCAATTGGAGACTTTAATCCACAATTTTGCGCTCCTATTTTTTTCAACTATTCTATATATTTGTAGTTCGCCTTAAAAAACTAATTCAAGAATATTTTGTTGACATCATTTAATTTATATTGAATCTAATGAAAAAAATGGTGCATTAAGCCAAATGAGTTTGAATACCAAATTAGTTATCAATTATTTTTTTTCAAATCAGTTAATATAATTATATGTATAATTTTTTAAAGAATAACAGTCTCAATTCTGGAGAAAATATTTTTAGAATTTAACTATTGAAATTTTTTTTGCAGAATGTCGAAAGTTTGGAAATAATATCTTTTATAATTTTTATTCCATTATAAATGAATATATACATCCTAGGTGATATTTAAGTTTATAATGTCTCTTTATTTAAATTAATTTCATTCCTAAAATGAAAGATTTCTCATAAATAACTTTCTCATTTTATAATTTTACTTACCACAAATCTATCATTAAAATAACAATAAAAATACAATCATATCTTGCTTTTAAGGAGGTTTTTATCACTTTTCTTAGAAATTCTCCTAACGTTATTACTAATAATATCCATTTCTAAGTACAAGATGACTCTCTTTCCTAGAAATTAAAATTAAATTGAATATATGAATAATAAAAAAAACTTTTTAATTCCGTGTAAAAGAGAATGCTTTAGTAAAATACCGTGGTAACGTAAAATTATTTCAATATTTTTTTTAAAGATAGGTTCGTGTTGACTGTGATTAATTATTTAAGAGGGTATCATATTTAAATTAAAACATTATAAAAGATATTTTATGTAATTAACTTATTAGTATTTAAATTTTTCACTGTTTTTTGGTCTACATGAGCATTTATTTAGTAATCAAATAAGAATAATATTTTAATTTAAATCTTTTATAATCCAAAATTTTTATTTTTATTTTAGGGTAGCAGCCTGTATTTTATGATTGATAAAAAATATTAATATCAAGCAATAATTTCTCTTTTTTCTTTATTACAGATTTCTCTTCAATTGGAATTTGGCACCTTTCTTTCAAAAAGTGTTTTTCTTGCTCAAGGGTGAGTTTTCTTCATTCAAATTCATTTATTTTTTAAAATTGGTTATTCTCCTGAGTGTAAAAAAAATGGGTCTCGCAAAATAGTTTGTGTGTCTGTGAACAAAATAAATAAAACGTACGAGACTGAAATGATATATTTAAGCTAGGAACCCTCGTCCCATGCACCTCAAAGCTTTTCAAAAATTACTAGTATATTATTTTTCGATTTTCTCAAAATTCGCTTTAACGATTTTGATTAAAATTCATAAGTCAATTATTTATCCCCTCCACTCTATTCTTCTACAAATTTATGTTTTTTGTGATTTTCTCTTAAACTACTTCAAAAATATTGATTAAATCGGCTATACCTATAAGAAATATGATGATCTTTAAGATATATTAATAATTTTCTACCCCATAATAGTGTTGACCCTCAATTTTGTATTTTAAGTATTCCATAGAAAGCATAAAACAACTCAAAATATAAATATATTTAATTCTTATTTTTGATAATAAATTGCCAATTTAATTAATTTTTTTATAATATTGATTAAATAGCCGCCCTGACCGTTGGTGTAGAGGTAAAGGTCTTGCCTCACGTACCAAAGGTCAGTGGTTTGCTTCCCTTCCTGAGCGACAAAAATTTTTTTAAATTATATTGGCTACCAATTGGTATAAATAAATAAAGACGTCTAAATAATCTCAGATTCTGAAAAAGATAAATAAAATAAATTGATTAAATAATTGAATAATTACAACAAACTCTTAAAAATAAAAGCAAAGTTTTTTTTTGTCTTTTCGGCATCTGAAGCCATATAGATATTAAACGATATATAATATATATAATTATTTACGATACAATGATCCAGGCATATTTAAATCATTTAATATCAAATTGATTTAAATAAATTTTCATCCCATTGCCTGGGATCCGAACTCATATCCCTTGGCTTTGAAGGTTATCAATATTGACAATATCAATATTTTTACTCTTTCGGCCACGGGGGAGGGAAGGGGGGAGGAGCTAAATAAAATTGTGAACAGAATACCAAAGAGGCCCGACGGAAAAAATCTAGTGTGATAACACATACTCTTACTTTAGGTAAGAGTGTGTGATGTGCGTTTAGTCACACCAGATCTTAATCAGAAACTAAAAATATCTTAATAACTCACACATTATATTTCGAACCTAATTCAAACTATATTTTAGAAAAGAGAAGAAAAAATTTAATAAACTTTTTTGTAGAAGTATATTTTTTAAATATTCAGCCTTAAAAATAATTGTAAAATTTCTAGTCTTTGTTTTAAGTAATTTGATTTTTTTTAAGATTTCCTCTCTTCTCGTTTTAGGATCATAAAATTTTCCTAGAATGATGAACAACACAAAGTGAATCATCGGAAAAATTCCAAACTTTTTATAATTGCGAACAAGGAGTTTTTAGTTGACATTCTATCTTTGTTTAAAAACCCTATTATTTTATTAATTTTCTTAATAGGAGATTTTAGGAGAAATTTTTTTATAGGAGATGAAAAGCTTACATTTATAAAATTAGATAAGGTAATCAGGTCAAATTTTTGAAATTGATTATTTTAGGAAATATATAAGCTTACATATCAGTTCCAAAAATAATTTCTTACTATTGAAAAAGTTTAATAATCAAGACTAGAATAATAAATACTCATTTTGTTTTAACATCCTAAAATTCATAAAATTTATTTATAATCCACTAGTGGAAAAAGAAATCTTGAACTATAAAATTCTAACAATTTAAAAGTTATATAAGTTAATATGAATTTATTTATATATATAGAATAATAATATTTATCCCTGGTACTTTTCCTAGATCGATTAATTTTACTAGAGTAGTAAAATTCAAAACATCTAAACTTGCAAGAAACCAGTTCCAGGATTTCAGAACCCTCGTGACCTCCATTTGCAAAGCATAAAAATAAAAAATAAGATAGATATAGGTCTCTAATATATTTATTATATATTCAAATAATAGATACAAGGTCTTTTAAAAAAAATTTTTTAATTATATATTTTTGACAAGACCGGTCAAAGATTTGACATGAAATTTTTCTTATCAAAAAAAATTATTTTGATGTTAAAAAAAAAAAAAGAAGATATTTCCAATGAGATAATCGATAAGAATAATTTAAAGATTATTTTTAAAAGTGTCTCTAAGCAGACATAATCTAATTGTATTGTGAATCTTAATAACTCCATTTAAGATATGATAATAGAGCCCAAAATTTAATAAATTTTCATTTTATCCGATTCTCGCAAATTCCATTGAATGGATTTTTATAAAATTTCCTATTTAGATTTCAGACATCTTCTTTCTAGAGATCTTCCCTTGTGAATTTAAGCCTATGAAATAAATAGCTTATCTAAATTTGAACAATTTTTAGTACAGTTTCTTCTAAAAGAAATGACTAATGTCATTTAATCAATTTTCAAGATTGTTTCTCTTAAAACATTTTGGCCAGAACCTTATTGTTGAATTTAGGATCAAGCGGATTTTTTACTTAAAATTCTTTTACCTTAACATATTGGAGAAAGGACGGAACCCATGAGCTCCCGCATGTCAATTCGAATAAATTAATAATTTTTTTAAAAATATAAATGTATAAATAAATAAATAATTATAGAATTTTTTTTCTAGTCAAAATGTAGGCCAATGGATCCAGCTTCAAAAAATTTTATAATATGCTCCCCAGAAAAAATCTCTTCATGTCTAAATATCTTTAAGGGTGAAATAAAATTTCAAGTTTGCCCAAAACTTTTGGATACTGATAAAATATAGCCTGAATCCCTCTTCTCTTCTTTATCCTTATAGGCAAGCGGTCTTGTTCTCACCATTATTTACTTTACTAACACTACTTCCTAGCCTACATAATTATTCTTTTTCAAGACGGAAATCCAAAGCTACTTGAACCGACTGTATGAAAGCCTTGATAATATTTGAATGCATCAACAATATGAAGGTCATCGGTTTGCCTATTGCATATTGCGCCAAAATAGAGCCTAGAATTCCAGGGTTTCCTGCTAGTTGTCAAATCCAACTAACTTACTAGGCTAGAAAGAACCTTGAATTGACCAAGCCTGGCTCAGGTGGACCAAGGTTCCTCAAGAAAGTTGCCAACGACGGCTTGCAAATTGTTGTACTCTGAAATATTTGCTCATTTCGAAACGAAAGGCTTCTTAATCAATTATGCAGTTGATCTATTTATTTCTTTAGAGAATTTTAAATTAATTGATTAGATATTTATCTCACCCAGGACCCTCTTATAATTATTATATGATTTGATTTCATCATATCTATGATATCATATTGTTAGCTTATCTTTTAAATTATTAATTAGTAAAAATTGAATGCCACCGGAAATATTTTTTTTGGAAAGGAGAGAAGGAGAAATGTATGGCTTGATCAAAATTTTTGCAAAAATTTGTCTATTATATTATATTGCCTTCTTCTTTCTTATCTATCTCATATAAATTAGATTATTAGAGAGTGAAAAAGCAAACAGGAATATTTTTTCTGAGAGAGAGAGAAATCTTAAGACGTACAACTAATGGCAGATCTTAGGACGGGAAGGAGATGAAAATTTTGATTCAAATTTTGGTTTAACTTAGTACAGGATTTCCCAACTTTTTTATACTTTGCATTACTAAAATTTATTAATAAATCATTGCATCCCCTATAAAAATATAGAATTTTAATATATAGAATTTTTCTGACTGTAGATTTTGAAATGAAATGGAATCAGCTAAGGAGATATAAATAAAATTTATTTTGCTGTCAGCTGTAATATTTGTTTGACTGACCTGTAGAAGATAGCGAACAGCGTGAAAACGACAAGAAATAAATTTTATTTGTTTCTCGACAGGCTGTTCTCTATCTCAATATAATTTCAATAACTTTTAATTTCATAGTGAAAATGTCAGATTATACCAAAATTCTTTTTAATCATTATTAATTACACTTCTCCTCGTACTCCCAAAAATGTTTTTTTGTACCTCTTTGGAAACCCTGACTTAACATATATATGGGGGAGGGGGAGGGGGAGAATGAAAGAAAAGGAATCCCTATAACTATCTGCCGAAACAATAAATAAATTGTATATAAACAAAATCATTAATCACTTATGCTCTCAATTTATATTTAAATTGCAATTTTTTTTAACAAATTGGTTTCCTCGTAACAATATTATTCTTTCCTTTATCCAAAGGAAAATGGTTTATTGTAAAATTCTGTAATTATTTTTTGCTTATGTTTTTTTTTTTTTTTTTTTTTTTTTATTTACTTAGGTTTGACTATATGATCATACCTTTTTAAATTTTACAATTAAAATATATAAAATAATGAACATATAAGGTATATAATTATAAAAAGAAAAATAAATGATAAAGTGAAAAATAAAAATTATACAATCAAAAGTAAAATTATGATAATAATAGAATATAAAATAAATGAACTAGAATAATATTAATGTAAAAATATAAGAGCATATAAATAATATGTCTAAAATAAATTTTAGATAATAACTACGTGTTCACAATTTTAAAACACAAGACTTAATAAATTTTGTTAAAAATTTAATTGTTTTTCAGCTGGACTTTTGAGATTTTGTATGAGAGGAGGGTCACATAATTTGGGTGTTATATCATTTACGTTGGTGTCTGAATAAAGAACAGAAGAAGCGTAGATGATCAGGGGTTGCTGGTAGCCAGTTAGGAAGAGGATTAAATTTTCATATTAAAAATTCCAAATTTACAATTTTTAATATTAATATATAAATATTAATCCGGCTCTATTTTTTTGATGTTGAAGTAGAGGATTCACCTCACGTACCAAGTTGACTTACCGGCCTAAACGATAAAAATTTATTTAAATTATATTGGTTACCAATTATTTTAAATAAATAAGGATAGAATCTAAATGGCCTTAGATGCCAAAAAAGACAAAAAAAAATTATATCTATATAAAAATGGATATATTCCAGCATAACCTTGGAACGTCTGAGAAATTTTAACCATTTGGTACTCATATGACTTACAATCTTATTGTTGTGGGGAGATACTCCTGGCACTCCTAGGGATGGGGCATGGTGATGTCCTGTCGTAAAGGGTGAAAAATAAAATGTCTCAAATGTAAATTAGAGACGAATCCATAGGGGTAGCTGAGATGAAGAAATATAGGCAAAAGATGTTTTCACAGAAACGTGGAAGCCCCTGCCATAGGAGCGTAACCCATCAAAGGAGGGCTTTGCAACTAGTTGAAAATAAAAATTCCAAACAAAAATTTTTTCCACTACTCACTCATTTAAATAAGTCAGGTGCCATCACGGGTTTGAAGTCAGAAAAAATAAAGCCAAGACTTGTTTGGGGGAGGGCTCAAATACTTCTAATTAAAAGTTCAATTTTTTTTATTACATATCAAAGGATGTCGGAGGCGAAAAATCATCTACAATAAATATAATATTGAACTAATTAAAAAAAAAGTCATTCAAAATTATTTTTGTAATTTTATCAAATTTTGTTTGCCGTTGGTAGAAGGATGGAAGGGGGTGGCCTTGTCCTATATATAAAAAACTTTTTAATTGAGCCAGAGATTGTTTTTTAAAAAATAAAATTTTCCTAAATTTTTTTTCGGAGTTAAGAGCCTCTCCATGATTTCATAAAAATATATTAATAAAAAAAACCGTATCTAGAGTGGCTTACGGTCACCAATCCACAGTTTTGACTTGACCTAGTCATGACTTATCAGAGTGAACACAGTGGCGATGCTCTTGACCCACCACTCGTGGTCAAGGCCATCGTCTATTAAAGGTTAAACTTTTATTTATTGTTTGTTTATGCAAGTAATATATAATGTATTTATTCGTATATGAAATATTTATTTCTTTTAATTAAACTAGAATATAATTTATATTCTAATATTAAAACTAGAAAGAAATTTAATAGAAAACGAAAATAATGATAAAAAATTTCCTCTTTACATACAAACCTGATTGGCCAGTATAACTGTAAAATATGACATTATTCAGCCTACGCTTTTTGAGACTCCTTGTCTTCTGCATATCCCATTCATAATATTAAAATGGATTCATAATAATCATTTATGTTAATTTTTTCTATTTATTATCTAAGAGAGTCTGACCTTGACATGGATCTAAATAGAAAAATGAATCTTCCTATGTAATTATCCTCTTAAGACCATTTTATTTAATAATAATAATAAATTATACTTAAATATGTACTTAATAAAAACATGGATAGGAATTTTATTTATTTAATCATTTTTAACTATTTTTTTTTAATTTCATGGTATAAATATTATTTTAATACAATTTAAGTCAAGCACTTTGGACCTCTGGAATAGTATTTAGGTTTTTTCACTCTACGCATCATGAATTTGGATTCTTCTTTAGTTAAAAAATCTTTCTTATTATTTTGTTAAAAATTTCAATTAATTGTAAATATACTAAAATCACATCTGAACAATAGCCTAGGGTGGAGGGGGGAAGCAGTTTTAGTAGAGTTTTTTTGGAAATGGTCCTTATTAGAAATTTCATTTAAACTTTTTATTTTAGTAATTGTTTTACATATTTTCATTCCTTGTTTTCATTAAAATTTTTTTGTAATTTTCTCTGCCTCCCCTGAATATATTACTCTCTCTGAATAACCTCTAATGCCGAAAAGAAAAAAGGAAAATGGCTAGCACATAAGTGATAGATTCAAATTATAATAAAATATAATTTACAAGGGAGAGGAAGAACGTGTACCAATATACTGTTTTTATCTAAATATTTTGGAGTATTTTATTTTGATATGTTGATGAAGTCACCTTAAGAAACAACATATTGAATGGTACGTTTAAAGCAAAACATAGTGATGATGGTGACATCATCATCATCATCTCTTTGACACCTAAATTTATACAATATTATAATCCGATATTTGCCATGACAGGCTGCTGATTGGGTATTGAATGTCACGTCATGATGACGTTGCAATCATAGGCTACGAGCAGAGTTTGATATTTATTTCTAAAAGTGAGGTTAGATTAACTAATAAATAAATGAAAATAAATCGGGGACCTACTGGTAGTTACATAAAAAGGGAACAAATTTCTCTCTAGCTGAAGTCTTTATTATTCTTCTTGAATTATCTATTAATATTCTCTAATAATAAAACTGAAACCTTATTAGAATTTTTTTTTTCATAATTTTTTGTAAAACTAAGTAATTAAAAAGCCAGTGAATCGCTTCCCGTTCTGAGCGACAAAAATTTATTTATATTATATTGGCTACCAATTAATAAAAATAAATAATAATAAGAACGCAGAGTCTATATGGCCTCAGATGGCAAAAGATTTAAAAAAAGTAATTAAATTTTTTTTTTTAAATCATACTAATAACATAATTTAATTAAGTAACCAAACTATCACATTCTTACTTTACTCTCCAATAATTAATAAAATGTTCACTTCCGAATGAAAAAATAAAAATACTTTCTAGAGAATTTCTCTATTCTTATACACGGATCGAACCAGTGATCATATTAAAAACAGTTAATTCATGTTACAATAGCCTAACTCTGAAAAAATAATGAAAAGCCATAAGTGGAATGATTATAATACCTTCATTACTATAGTGACAGTTGGTAAAAAAGATAAAAAATAAGCTTTGGTTTGATTGGACATTTTTCTCAAAAGCCATTTGGCTGATTGAAACTAAAAAAAAAAAAAAAAAAACTTGTAGTTGCAACTATTTATATTATTTATTAGATCAGTGAAGGTTAAAAAGCACAGAGGCCAATTAAACTTGGAATATTCTTTATAAAGTCACTTTTAAAATCATTTAATTAAAAATAACGGGGCTCAAATTTAAATAATCTTTTAAATTGAAAGTTGTAATTGAAATTTTTTTCCCCATATGAAAATTAAACGTGTTATTATAAATTAATTGTCATTTAGATGAAAACCAAAAGAATAATTAATTGAAAGTAACTAAGGATATATATTTTCTAAAATTTTGTTGATCTTCCTTTTCTATAAGTACTTTTCCTTATTAAGAGTAATTCACATGATTCGAGTGTGGTCATCATCATCATTGGGATCAAACAGGTCCTTCGTAGTGTCTGAATCTTACAAAAAGGGGAAGGTTCTCACAGAAACCACTAACAGTAATTTTTTGATGTTTATTTTCTCTTTAGTCATAAATATATGGTACAGATTCCAGAGTATTCATATACTTTCTCCGATAATATAATTTCAATGATTCGTTGTTGTATTTTTCACCTTAATTAAAAGATTTAAATATTAGAATTCATTCAAAAAATCTTCTTTCCTTTAATAGGCATCAATTCTTTTATTTATGGATTTATTTATTTTTCACTAAGTTGGCTGTTTTTTAACAAAGAGCAGGCAGCCAGGTGAGAAGTCTCTCCGATATTAAAACTCTCAAGATGGAGACATTTCATTACAAAACAATTTCGACACTCGAGCAAGAGACAGCACTGTATTCAAGCTGTTAGGCATAGATTGACATTTATATACAAGAATTCTTTGTATATTAAATACACAACAAACCGACAATTATACAATTTGGACTCAATGCTTTGTCATTTGTGATGTACTCTCCAAATGGTGGGCACTATTAGATTAAAGCCGAAACGTCTCAAACTTGAGAGTTGTAATATAGTTGTGGCTTCTCATCTAACTGCCTGCTTCCTCCTCCTTTATTTTTCGATTAGTGTGACTAGATTTTTGATTATCCAAGAGATCACTAAACTTTATTCCCACCCTCCTCGTGTCCTAATCTTTTTTTCTTGATTAATTGTATAGTTTCTTGCTTTAAGCTTGGAAGATCCGAATAGTCGAGATAAAAGTATTAATTGTTTTTTCGTCAGTTGAAAGCAAATGAGTTTTAATTCCTCAAAAATTTATTAGTCTCTGTTGAATGAACCATTCTTCAGTAAAAATACTTCCTCCCTGGAGGAACTACGAATAGCCAGTCTCTGATACAATCTGACTGAAGATAAGAGTATAAAACTACCAACTCGCCATTATACACTCAAGAGGATAATTGGTCCTCCTCACTTAATAGATTTTTCTCCTTTGCAAGAAAATTTATTAAATATTTAGATATTTTTTATTACTTCACTGCTGAAAAAAGTATGGTATTGGGAAGAAAAAATTCAATGAAATCCCACCTTATATATTATATCTGTCCTATTTTGAAATATATTTATTTATTGCACTTAGTGTGACCTGTGACAATTTTTTAGTCTTGAGAAAACACTTCATTCGTAACGTTAACCAAGAAATAAACAACTTTATTATTTTCCAGGTTGGACCTCCTTACTTCAAGGGTAGGGTATTTACCGTAATTTTGCATGTATAAGGCGCTCCTCTATATATGACGCACCTTATAGGACTCGCAATTTTGAAAAATAATAATTTTATTACAAAAGATTTTTTAAAATTATTTTTAATATAATATTTTTAAAATCACTATTTACATTTTTTTTGGGCGCAGTTCTTTAGTGGAGCCTAAAAATCTACTATGATTGTATAGAATTTTTCAAAACAAAGTGCGTCTTATATATCGGGAAATACGGTAATTATTTTAGGGGCATTCCACATAAAATGAGTGGTCACAGCCGTTACCCACACCATGTTAATTATATATTTTCTTTATATTTCTGAAAACTATTTGCAGATTTTATAATTTTATAACCAGTTGTAATAAAATGTAATCTGCAAATAAGAAATTATATTTTATACTAAACCTTCCACGCGCGGTCAAATGACCGTTTTTGAAATTTCGTATACAACGTTACATCGCCATTTAACTTATTGACTTTTCTGTAGTATACATACAACCCATTTTTCAATATTCAACTTTTCTTATTGTTTACTTTCTGAAAAAATTTCATAGCCTGTCTTGCGGTCATTTGATCGCTCACGGTAGCTATACATGAAGTGTCGGTAGATATGATGTTTACAGTTGTAACTATTTGATACTCATTTCATGTTGAATACCTCTCTATTTCAAAAACTTAGTATGATTTTTCGCCATTCTAAAGAATGGAAACCTGTGTCATAAATAATTTTTAGAGGACGCGGAAGGATATATATTATATTATTTTTAAATATTAATTTTTTGTTACCTCGAAAAACAAGTTTGAAAAAAATAAGGAATTAAGAAATAGCCAATGAAATAATAGGCAGGAATAGTAAGTAAGAGTGAAGGCGAAACGAAACGAAACCGGTGGGGGCCTGAAGGTCACCGGGGTGGGGCTCCCAATTTTCTCTAGGAAGGTCTGTTTTACTACCAAACAGTGGCTGTCAAAAGGGGGACCTCTCGCCAAGGGCCCCGAAAGGTCTCGGGGGCGTGTGCCTACGAGCCCCCTCCCTTTTTTTTCTCCTTCTTTTCAATCCACCAATTACCTTGAGCAAAACTATCACTCCTGAAGGGAGGAGTTATTCTAGCTTGTGTAACACCCTATATAATATATATATATATAATATGCTTCTATATGGCGCTGCATAAACAACTGACCCGTTCAATTCAATTCAAATTCAAATAAATAAATTTATCATAATTAATTGTTTTATTATTTATCAATTTATTATATTTGTATAATGAATATTTTTTTTATTATATAATTCATTACTCCAAATTCCATTTGATCTAGAAAAAACATTATAATTAGATTATCAGGTAGAGAGCGAAGTTGGCTGTGACATATTCAGGGAGAGATGTCTCCCCTCTCCAATTGGAATAATAGAAATTAGGAATTTGGAAAATAGAAAAGTTAAAATTCAATTTGTATTAAAAAAAAAAACACACAAACTAGAAATTAATTTTTGAACTTTTTTTGAAAAAAAAAAAATCCGGGCTAAGCTTTTGAAACTCAGCAATCAATTCCTACTTATTTACTTTTATTTCTTTTATTTGGGAAATATTTAAAGAGAGCTTTAAGCTGGCCGATTTTCGATTTATAACAAAATCCGAGTGCAAGTAGTTTTTATAGTAAATTCTCTTTCTAACTTCCATACGGATGAAGAGAGAAAGAGAGGGAAAGAGTCATGGGCATAGGTTTCCCCCTCTAAAAAAACTGCAAGAAAATATGTTAAAGATGTGATTATTCTGAAGTGACATGCAGGCATCTTTTGACCTTCATAGTTTTAAAGAGGATTAAATTTCTGGAATACCGAAATCGGCCTAACTATAATAATTCCCTTATATGGCAATCGGCCTACCGCTCCTTTTTGTTTTGTTGGCGCCTCCATCTAAAGCCAGTAGGGAGGTATTTATATATCATGGATTATCCAACATTTAACTTTCTCTTGTGCAATAAGAGGCTGGGGGTAGTTGAGGTTCTTTGCCAATAAAAAATTTGATCAAACAAATCGCTTAAGAAAATAGACTATTATACTAATATTACTTGTCAAATGAGCATTCTACACTCACAGGAGATGTTAACTGTTAAAAGAGTCCAGGGGAAGTTGCTCCGCCAGGGAAAAAAAGGCTAATGGCTACTCTATAAAAATCTTAATTATATTTATTTTAATAACAAAATTAAAAACTTTTCAATATTTCTATAAATCTCTCCATGTCCTTGAAATTTATATTTATTAAAAAAATATCTCTAATAGATATTATTATGTTTTATTCATAATCACAATCTCTTTCAAGTTGTCAGTTTTTTCCCGGCGGCAAAATTTTGCCTTTTTTTTAAACCCTCTAATCTTGCAGTTTCTTGAATAATTTCCATCTTTTTTTTATTTTTTTTTTTCACCCTCTCTATCCCAAATTAAATGCGAAATTCTTCAATGCAAATGCATGCTTTGTAATTTTTTACGGAGACCGGTTTTCGATCGTTTTCTTTCAACTCACTTAGAAAACAAATTATAGAGGTGGAGTGTTTATTACAGGGGATTGTCTATGAAAACGACTTCTGTCAATTTATCTTATTTAACAATTTATGCCTAAATATCTTCAGTTGTTTTATCATAATAATAAATTCTCATAATAATAATAATAGAGAACTATTGTTACTCTTTCAGTTATAACTGAAAGGTTTATAGAAGGATGAAGAAAATCAGAAATTAACCTTCCCTCTTTCCGAATCCTTCTTTTTATAATTAATATAACAATAAATTAGAAATTATTGGTAAACACTCTCCTCCAAGGACGCAGGAATTTGTAAATTATAATAGATATTTTATTAAAAAGGCAAAATATAAATTTATTAAAAAAATTTTTCACTTATTGGCTTCATCATTTTTGAAAGGCCAAACAACTGAGCCTCTTTCGGAGACATTAATTAATCTCCAAAGAGAGAAGAGATCTCTTGGGGTACGTGATCCCAGTGTTATTGTTTTGTCCTTATAATCATTAATGTTGAAGTGATTGTATTTATTTATGTTTAAAGAATTGAAAAATTTCGAGAATTATTTTTACAAAGGGGAATGATGTAGCCTTGGAAACCGTTGATGAATTGAACAACTTTTGTTCCTAATTTGGTATTGGTTATGTTCCCAAAATATGAGACTTATTGCATTATAAATTTTTAGTTTTCAAAAAAACCTAAGTTAAATCATTCTTATTAAATTGGATTAAGGTTGAAGCATTCCATGAATAATTTAGTTTTTTTTTATATAAGTATAAATTTTTCATTCAAACTCTACTTATTTCATTACAAATTCCAAAGAGCTATTGGGCAACCTTTGAGAGGCCGAAAACCATAGATTTAATCCATTAGATAGAATTCCAGCTTAAAAAAATAAATAAATAATCTTTAGATTTATTATAGTTTTTTTTTATTATACTAGAAGAAACTGCAAAATTTCATCTTGATAAGTTGAATAACATTTACTCAACTATAAACAGCATTTATTTACATTTCGATTAAAAATAGATTAAAAGAAGGGGAATGTAGGCTATGATTTTCTACATTATATATATATATATATATCTTTTTCTCCTATATAATATATATATAATATAATAAATAATTTTGAACTTTCAGATTTGGTCACCACAAACGGCCATGGATATTTCGATTATCTTTCAAGAAAGGCTGGTTTCAAAGGTAAAATACGACTCATTCTTCTCGTAGTTGGCATAATAAAATTCTCAGAAATAAAAGTTAATAAAGTTTTAAATATATGGATTATATATATCTACCATTTTTATTCATTAATAAATAATAAATTCATTTAGTCTCGCTTCATATACCAAAACAAAGTTCACTTGTTCGTTTTCCATCCTGGGAGAAAAATTTATTATATTATATATATATATGTGTGTGCGAACAAGATTTTTTTAAAAAAGAAAAACGATCGAGGCTGAAATTTTATATTTACTATATTTTACTAGGTAATCTCGTCGCATGGAGCTTTTCAATAAAATCAGCTAAAGACTACTAGTACTAAAGTAATTTTTTAGTTTTTTTTATTTAATTTTCTTTAATTTCGCTTTAACGATTTTGATTAAAATTCATAAATCAATTATTTATTAGTTAATGAACCCCAAAAATTGTTTTGGGGCTCACTTAATTGTTGTACGTTTTTAGGTTTTTTGTGATTTTCTCTTAAGCCCTAACTAACCATATTGATAAATTTGGCAACCCAGACGGGCCATGGCAAAAAATCTGGTGCGGCAGCACATCACTCAACTTTTCTTAGCTTATATAAGAGAAAGTTGTGCAATGTGACTTTATTCACACCAGATTTATTTCCACTCGAGTCCTTTCATCTAATCTAATCTGAACTAAAAAGGATGCGTCAGCACCGACATATAGGCTACTCCTTTTCGATATTTGAGCATGTTTTTTTAACGGACCTTGGAGAGGACAGTAAATCACTTTTCCACAAAGTGTGGTGAAAATCCAAGATCACAAAAGATTTGTTGTCATTGAATTTTATTAAAGTCAAATATGCAAATACAGATTTAAGCTACCCTTCCCCCTCTCAGGCGTAAATAAAATACTCGCGTATATTTTCAATTCAATTTTCTTTAGTAAAACAAAAAAAAATGATATAATAATTTTTTTTTTTTTTAAGTCTTTTTCGGCAACTGAGGCCATTAGACTCCTTATTTATTTCTATTAATTGGTAGCCAATATAATAGAAATAAATTTTTGTCGCTCATATAATAATCTTATTAATTATTAATAATTTCAATTAAAAAAAGACATTTAATTAATTTCTAATTTATTTTGAAAGAATAGATTACCAAAATTATCTTTTAGTGTTTGATCTTTAATTCCGATAAACTGATAAACATTTTTTTCAAATTGCATTTTTTTAATGCAACTCTTGAAAATTTACACTTTAAAAATTCCAACGAAACAATTTTCCTGTTGTTTTATTTTTATGAAATGATCGATTAATTTGGATTTTAATACAAATGAATGTCTCCTTTATTTAAGATTAAGAGGTAAAAGTAATGAAAGAGGAATGAAGAGGCGTGTCTCTGCTCTAGTATAAATATAATATCAATTGATTGACTAACTCGATTGCTCTCATATTTAATTTGAAATTTATTATTTAAGGCAGAAAAAGGTAAGAAAGGGAGAAAGAAATTTATCATGAAAATTATTCATATTTAGGCTAAGGGCCTGACTTATTATTTATGCAAAATAAATTTTTATTTTTTAAAATATTCTGTTATTTTTGTTTTAAATGATGATGGCCTTAAAATTTATTTCTTTTAGTTGTTATGTTAAAAATTAAAAAATTATTTTTTATTTTATTAAGAAAATGGGAAAATAATGTAAAATAATATTCGAATTTTATATATATATAAAAAATTGAGTAAATTGATTATCGTATAATATCACTAAAGATATTGAAAATAAAATTTTTCTTAGCGCTCCTTCTCTACTGATTCATATAAAATGAAGAAAATGGAAAATGAAAAGAGATTGCCTTAATCACAAATATTAGAATTAGCGTAGCAAAAATTATTTAGCCTAGAAATTTTAAACTTTATTTGATTTATTTTTTCAAATTCAATGTATGAAACTGCATTTTTATTTTTTTTTAAACTGAGAATTTCACAGTTGTTATTAATAAATCAACAATATTTTATACGTATTTGATTGAAATATTTTTTGGCGATGTGTGATATGGCATCCTTGGGACAATTTAGTTACAAGACACTTTTATAACTAAAGTGAAGTGGGAAATAAAAATTACCTATGTATTTAATAAATTGCGAGAAAGTATCGCGATCGCAAAACAAGGCTAAGGTTTCGACGGAAATACTCGTTTTGAGGTCCCCTGAAAAAATAGGTCTCGTCTGTGTGTCTGTCTGGATTTTTTCCTGAAGAAAGCCAATATTCGAAAAATATTTATTTATTATCTATTTTATTTGAACCCAAATTGCAATATTCTAAGATTATGCTTGTCCTGGTCTGAATACGCTTTGCTGGATCTTAATTTATATAATAATATATTTAATTATGTCACTTTTTCTTTTAATCACTCTCAAATACTTTTAATATTATATTAAATAATACTTTTTCCTTCTAAGATAAAAATAATCATAACATCGATCACATGATAAATTTTTAAAACCTATTAGATTAATATTGGACAACTTAAATTAAATATATTATAAATAGTTTTATTTTAGGCATCTGATACGATTTCATATATAATTATTCAAATGAAATGGTATAAAACAATTTTATCGCTCAGGATGTGAAATGAACGGACCGCACTGTCCCTTGATGACTGTTTAGTCTCAAGTACCAAAGGTCAGTGGTTCGCTTCCCGTTCTGAGCGACGAAAATTTATTTATATGGCTACAAATTAAAGAAATAAGGTCGGAATCTAAATTAAATCGCCTCAGATACCGAAAAAGACTTAAAAAAAACTGACCCTTAGATCATGAAGCAAGTGCTTTGATCTAAGGCTAATTAAATTTCATCTCTCCTTTTTTAATTAAATATCTACTGGGCATTAAATAAGAATCATTAAACTATGATTTCATTTAGACCGATTAGTGCCAAAAGTAAATCAAATTGAAATTTTTATGTCTGAAGTTTAAATATGAAATTTCATAAAAATCCGTACGACCAAATTATAACCAAATATAATCAGACTAAAAATACTTGATACATGTTTTAAAAATTGCCTGATTCGTACTGATCTATGAAAGTTTCTAAAAGTCAAAAATTGATATGATTATAATACCTCCCTTACTTTAGTGAATAAAATTTTTTCTAATTTTATTCACCATAAAATGAAATTACAATCACTTTATGATATCTCTTTTGATTTATACTTCCTTTTAATTATTCACGAACGTATTAATTAGAAAGCGAATATTTAATGGATCTTTCAATTATTTTCTTGAATTTAATTACAAAAAGAATTAAGGATTCTATGACAAGTTATTTAGGCATTTATTTACTCTATTTTGAAGTATTTAGAGTGTAAAATTTTTTTTAAGTCTTTTTCGGCATCGGAGACCATTTAGACTCCGTTCTTATTTATTTAAAATTAATTGGTAGCCAATATAATATAAATAAAATTTTGTCGCTCAGGATGGGAAGCGAACCACTGACTTTTGCTACGTGAAGCCTAGCTCTGCATCAAGGGTCAGGGTTAAAAACTGATTTTAATTATTATGTCAATTTTCTAAAATTTTATCCAGGTTCCTTGTAAAGTGCTTTTAGTTAATTATTAAACTCTTAATAAATTTATGAGAGTTTTTTAAATATTTAATTATAATTAATGTATTTTTAATTACTATGCTTTAATATGCCCATATATAGAAATAGATATAATAAAAAATATCAATTTTCTTGATCACTTTTTCAAGATGCGTAATTGGATTGGTGGTTCATAGAAATCTCACTTTTGAAATTATAAATAGGCCTTGATATAATATATACAATCTATCAGTTTTTTTTTTAAATGGAAAATTCTTCTATTTCCGGCATAAAAAAGCATGCTTGCCTCAGAAGTGTGCACTAATGGCACGCCTTGACCTTTTCTTGGTATATAGCATTCCAGCCATTACATAATGGCTAATTTTGGGGTGAATTACTATATAATCAGTCCAGTCACATGGTCTTTTTTTAATTGAAGTAACTAGCTTCGGTCTTGATTGCTATAATGAGTGATAATTTTGGAAAAACAAAATTCCTTCTAATCTTAACTTTTTTTTTTTTGATATGAAAATAAAAAATAAAATATATTACAATAGTTTTTCAAAAATTTCTTTTAAAAAAAAAGCTTAACTGTTTGTTCAACTTCTTACCTTTTCAACTTTATTAAAGTAATCTCCGATGAGACTTTATAGCGTTTTCGATTGATTGCTCTTGATCTGCCATAGAATAGACCATGCATGCGCAATTGTTAAAATTTTAGAGAGATCAAATCAACTGCGCATGGAAAATGTCATTAGGTGTACAATTATATATCAGGGATCGAAGAAATATTCAGACATCTCTTCTTCCATTTTACTTAAATAAAATAACTTGTAAATTCCTTGTTTTAAAAAATTAAAAATTAAGTTTGGTTTAAATTTGATTTTATTATAGATAAATTATATATATACAATAAGTTCATGAATAAAAAAATTTATTTTTTTCTTCTCTTCGTGAGTTAGACTACATATTTGTGGTAAGTTCCCTTGGGATTTCTTTCATGATTCTCTAGATATATTATGTGTCCTCATTCCTTTTTTTTTCTCTCTCTAAGGGCTTTTACAAAATGCATGTTGCACTCTATTTAATTTTTAAACATTTGTCATTTGAGTTCGATTTTTACTTGAATCTATGTCAAGTGTAACCGCAACATTTTATATAGCCTTGAATGCACTTTTATCTGATATACATAGATTTTAATTAAGATTTTCACACTTATCAGGAATATCAATCAAGAGCTTACCTCTGGGGGCGGAGTTAACATTCAATAGAGGACAGAGAAGATTATCAAAATTGTGCGTTTGCAAATTAACTTAATTTAGGTATCAGGTTTTCGTCTTGAATTTTAATAAATTTTGTTTTCTATCTAAGTGAGATCAAAAAATAACAGAAAGAAATTATTTAATAAAATTAATTATTAGTTTATATATAAATATATCATAAATGAACTCACCGATTATTTTTTATAATCTCTCAAGGAGCGTCTGAAAAAATGTTACTTCTAAACTGAACAAATTTTAAAAGAATAAAATTATTTATTTAAATTTTATATAAATACAAAGAAATCCTAATAATATCTTAATCCTTAAAAGTTGTCCAACTCATTATATAATAATAAATAATAATAAAATTTAAGAATTCGTTTGAATTTTATATTCTGCCAAATTTTTCTATATTCAATATAATATAATAAAATTGCAATTTTGAATTTGTTAGAATTTTATATTCTGACGAATTTTTCTAAATTGTAATTTTATTATATTATATTGAATATAGAAAAATTTGGCAGAATATAAAATTCAAACGAATTCTTAAATTTTATTATTATTTATTATTATATAATGAGTTGGACAACTTTTAAGGATTAAAATATTATTAGGATTTCTTTGTATTTATATAAAATTTAAATAAATAATTTTATTCTTTTAAGATTTGTTCTTTTACTCTAAAACTCTTCGTGAATAGTTATAGACAGTAATTGGACATTAAATGTTTCCTTTCCAAAGAATAAGAAACTAAGAAGTCAAACTAGCGGTTCTGATTGTAAGAAAACAATTTATTTAGAAACACTGTTATGGCAAAAAATTCCCCTATTTCCTTTTTATTATTATTATTATTATTATTAGTTTTAATAATTTCATTACAAATAACTTTTTCAAACCTTGAACGTAAATGAAAAATGTCAAGTCCAAACTCGTGAAAAAGTTGACCTAGTTGTTCAATATGATAAATGCACGTAATTGAAATATTATTATACCGTGGTCCATAAAAATGACACACACCCACATTTGTCTACAGACACTATCATTTTAAGTTGTTTTTCTCTCATCTTTAGCGTTATTTGCGTCTCTTGTTTTCATTTGTTAGACGTCATTATATTCAATAATAATTTGCCCTCTCCCTTGGTGCTGAGATAGAGGTCTCAGGTACCAAAAGTCAGAAGTTCACTTCCCGTCCTGAGCGATTAAAATTTATTTATATTATATTGTCGGCCAATTAATATAAATATTTAGTCTAAGATGATTTTTGCATTAACAGCGCTTCTAAATAAATTGCTTTCTTATTTAATAACGGACTCTAAATGGCCTCAGACGCAGAAAAAGGCTTAAAAAAATCATAATTTTCAAATTATTATTTAATAAAGAAGGCCAAAGGGAGCTAAAATAGAGACTCTCTTACTTCAATCTTCCGGCGACATTTCAGATTATTTATGATGAACTATCTTCAGTCCTTAGAATAATATTCAGAGTGATTCGTGTTGTACTGCAATATGTAGATAACTAGGCCGTGTCCGCAAGATTGAGATAACAATCAGATTTTGGTTACCTCTGTCCTCCATTAAAATTTCATCTCAGCCACAAGTTAATACTACTCCCTTAATACATTTCTCTTAATATTATATATATATCTACAAATTCAACTATATAAATAATTAAAAGTGAATATTTTTTGTAATTTTTGAGTATTCTTATAAAAAAACTAGTGCGGTATTCCAAAAATCTCTCCCCCCTCTTCTAGCACTTTCCTAATCAATGCATGTAGCTATATAATTATTTCAAGTGCCAACATCAACAATAGAAAGCCATAGCTGCAGAGATAGCATTTGTGTATGGCCTTGTCACACTCATCTTCAAAAATTGAAAGAATGTTCACCTGACTTTCATATACTTACTTCTTGTTCAGATTGCACATGATGATTTAGCGCATGCGCAATTGGTCCAAAAGAGAGAGATATGACCTTGGAGTGGTATTTCTGTTTCCCATAAGGAGAGTATACACAGCTTATTGGGCTAAAATCTGTTCCTTATATTAATATATGGTTATAATACATATAATAAAATTGGTGAACTTAAGACTGGCCTTTTTTAAAAAAGATAATTTGAATTGTTTTTGTTTATGTGTTCTTTGTAAATTGATAACCACATTTCTAATCACAAACCAAACAAAATTAGAAATTATTATTATGATAAAAAAGATAATTTTTTCGCGAATTTGCGTATTTCAAAGGGAATTAATTGCAGCTTCTAAATAATTATGCAGTTTTGTTTTTCACCTAAGTTTACTATTTGGTGTCATCTTTGAAAAGGCATATTTGTTGAGTTTAGAGTCCTAATTCGGTTTTTTTATCATATACTGATGTATATGAGCTATGCAAATTTTTAAAGACTGAGTGAACATTAAAAAAATGTATTTAATTGTGGCCTGCATTTAGAAATTTCGTTTCGAAAAGGTTAGATCTTGGTAGATGAAAAGTAATGTAAGATTTAATAAATTATGTTATTATGTCACGTGTCCGCACAAAAGTGAGGGGCAGCCCTGATGTTCATCATTCAAGCAGAAATTTTAATTTTTCTTTACTCTTATTGTTTTTTATCATCTTTTCCATAATGCAAAATTTCATTATTTATTTTTAAACTCTTTTGTTTCTCTTAAATATATATAAAAGATAAAAGTTTTTAGCATTAAGAATCAAGGATTAATGTTGTACTTGAAAGAATTAGTGCTTAGATTATCCGGATATTGGATTTGACATTCCTGATATAATATACTATATTATATATATTATTTTCTCAAAAGAAATCTCACTTTTTCATTTTTTTATCCCTATTAACGTCTTTAGGTGTTTTAGATTAAGTAGGTAGGGATAAAAATCTTTCTAATCTAAAATCAAATTAATTATCTAATGGTTCAAAGCGTTATCACGTAATTTATAAAAATAATTTCACTCTTACTCTTAGTTTAAATTTTGAAAAATAAATTCTTAGTGGGTCTATATAATGAACAACAAATCTATATAATTGACAAAAATTCATAAATAAGATTAAATTATAGGAAAAAATTTTATGTATGGCCATGAATCCTAAATTAATTTCAACTCAAGTGCCGCTTTCCATACAATTGTACATAAAATTTTGCTAATTTTTGACTCATCTCAAGTTTTAAATATAATCTGACGTAATTTCCTCCAGGATTCTTGCGTGGAATGTGGCTCCAAGTGATCCCGGAAAGGGATGGCCAAATAATATTTTAAAAGAAATGATAATTTATGAACATTTGGGTCATAATTACCAATAGCTTTTGAGAGATTGGGTGAATAAATTTTGTCTGGAACATCTCTGTTTGGCTGTAATCTGCCTTGCATTTCCAACAGCAACTTACTACTAATCAATTTTAAAGAAAAATCTCTTCTTTTTTTTTTTTTTGTATTAAAAATTCTTTTCAACAATTTTTTTTCCTGATTTTTATTGAATTTTTCTGTTGATCTTAACCGTAAGAAAATTTCAGAAAATTCGACTAAATAAAAAACTAGGCCATTAACATAATAGGGAGATCAGAATCAAAAAAGGCACAATTTCAAGACGCCTAGAAAGGGAGTGCCTCGAGGCAAAAAAAAAATGAAAAATGTAAATAGGGACTGGACCGTGGAACCTGTTCCGGATTCATTTTTAACAAACCGCAAAAATTATGATACTTTATTTGAAGCTCGAAAAAAATGATACGGGACCCACATACAAATTAAAAAATTTATTGGTTTAAATGTGTAATTTTCAATAAAAAAAAGAATCAATCATATTCGCAGCCAAGAGAATTGAAATAAAAATAATTTTTTTTTCGTCTTTGGGACCCTTCTTTTATCTTCTGAAAATAAAATGAATTAAAAAAATAAATCTCCCTTGAGAAGAAACGATGAGAATTTCCATTTTTGTCCTAAAACAAGATAACATTTCATAATCCTCCATTGGCTTGTATTTTTTTTTTCTTTTCTTCCTTAATTTATTGTTGTTTTTTATTGATGGAATTATCGTCAGAGATCGGTTCGCACTTTTATATATATTACTAAGAAATTGCCAAAGTTATATTATTCAGAAACAGGAAAATGATTTAATTTGTCATTTAATCGAAAGAAACTTCACCTGCGTGAACGGCATTCGTATTCGTTTATTTTTATTTTTAAAAATATTAACAATTATCTTACACAAATTAATAAAATATTTTTTTTAAGCTTGAGTAGTTAATAAAAAATCAACAAAAGTGATTAGGTAAGGTCATTTGTAAAGAATAAATTAGAAATGTAATTATTTTTTATTTTATTTGAAAAGAAGGAAATAATATGATGTTGTTTAGCGTTAATTTTTAAACATTCCTCGTTGTTTCTAATCGAAGGAATATTTATTTATTTTTATTTTTTTTATTTCATAGTTAATTACATTCTCAAGAAAATCTCATTGAGAAACTTTGTTCTTACTGTGAGTTAAAAAAGATATAGAGTTCTTTTATTATAATGTTATTGCACATAAGAAAAATAAGAAAAAAAAATTAATTATTACTGCTATAGAAATGTCATTATTCATCTTTTTTCTTCAAGGAAATTGAATTTACAACAAATTTTTAAATTTTCTGATTCGGTTAGTAGTTTTTTCTCTTTTTGTGTGAATTTTTCCACAGAAAGGAATCTATTAATGAGACCTACTGCCAAAAATTATTGTAAATAATATAATTGTAATGGTTTAAAACTCTATATGGCTTCAGATGCGGGGAGACTTAAAGAAAAAAGAAAATTCATTCTTTTCTGGCGGTTAGGTAACAAATACGTTTAGTTAGCTCTTTAAAGGATATAAAAACTACCGCCCCTCAATTCTTTTAGAGAAAACAAAAGATTTCAATATTTATTTTTTCTAAATCACAATTACATGGAATTTTTATTTTTTTTCAATTTCGAGTCAATATTTTTACTATTTTATTATTAACTCTGATTTCCAATTTTGATTGTTTTTTTATTTATGGGAAGGGAAAATTTGAAAAAAAAAACTTCATATTTTAATTTGTATCATTTATAATTTTTCTTATATATAAGAAAAATATATATATATATGTTTTAAATTTAGGATTATGAAATATGAATATACTGATAAAATGTGATTTGAGGGTTAAAATAAATTTCATTAATTTTAACTAAAGAATAATATATGATCAATTCATAAGGAAGAAATTTTTAATGGAAATTTTCCAGACTCAAAACAGGAAAATGTCCATTAGAAATCTTAGGATAAGGAACTTCGGGTTTTATCTACCATGTGTTGCATAAATTGGTTGGTTTTTGCTTCCTGGGAAGTAGACGCAAATGATAAACTCCCTGGATTTCGATTAATTTTGCTGGACATTTCGGTTACTTGAGCAAAAACGATTTAATTTATGAACCCTACACAACATATACTAAATAGGATTATTCTGAAAAGGGCTTAATTCTCAAACTAGGTTTGTATTGTATTTAATAGATAAATTAAAAATTAAATTAAAAATATCTAGAAATATTTAGTGTTCAATAAATTTTTTTTCAAGTTTGTTAAAAGAGAAATTCCTCTAAAATAAAATTTACTTGGCCTCTAAACCAGCCTAGAATTCTCTCCCCGAGCTGCTTTCCTGTTTTGATGTTTGCATTCAAACGGAGCGCGACCTCAGACCCCTCTATCGGCTCGTCGTCTAGTCATATCGAATTCGCTCTCGTTCCTACTAGGATATTTTTTTTACTTAAATATTGTTCTTTTATTATAAATATATTTACGTAAATTTGTTCATTAATATATTAATATTATTTTAAATAAAGAAAATTAGGAGGAATAACACATCAAAATTGAATTTGAGATGGTAAATAAATTTTTCCTATAATTTAGAAACAATATCTCGGGAGCAAAGTGCTAAATTATTACATCTACAATATAATATAATAATATATAAATAATTAAGAAAATAAATACAAAAGGAATCAATAATAAGTGATGATATAAAATAATCCTAAAACCCTGAATTTCTGTTTGGGCGATTGTCATTTTTGTCTGAAATTTCTCGATGAAGACAGCCAGATGTTCGAGGAGATTTTTAAATATACTTTCTTGGAAAAAAAAAGCCAAAATTCCACTTAAATTTTAAATTTTAATGTATAAAGTAATGATAAATAATATTTAGAAAACATTTGTAGCATGCATCGAACGCCTAAAGCCCGTAGAAAATTTGAAAGAATAAAAGGAAACAAAATTAATTGATAGCACAATTGTCCATTATATTGAGATTCGATGGGAGATAAAATAAAATTGCCCCCTCCCTGAAAAAAGTGTTTTTAGGACTTTTACTCTAAACACCTAAGAAAAATTTGAACCTTTCTTCTCTTACTACATAACTATTTGGTTTGAGTTTGTACGGACGATTTTTGTGAAAGTTAGCCGTCCCTCCCCTTTTACGGAGAAATTAGGGCAACCGGGATGCTAATTTGATAATGAGAAAATATTTAAATATAAAAAAAATTAATTAAATCTAAGTTTCTGCTGAATCACAAATAATTAAATATCCCTGCTTACAATAAAAAATTAATTACAGCTGAAGAGTTTCATCTAAAATAGTCTCATCGGGCAGATGGAAAGAGAAACATCTAAGCTTCGATAAAAATATTTACACATTATTTTTGCCCTGATTCTGAGTGAGATGTATAGTCGAAACATCGTCGAGAATAATTAGTATTTTTTTGTTGACCTCTCCTTCAAAAATTCCTTTCAAATTTATGGAATTCTTAAATAATGGATGAACCAATGAAATTTAAAGACTGGATATTTTTTTTTTAAATTACAAAACGTTAAAAATAATCAGTAAATAAAAGAAATTTATTATTTGTTAAATTCAGATCTGCTATATGTGCCAGGGTGCACCAACGACTATAAAAAAAAGTTAAGATTATTTTTCAGTTTCCTCTTTTTAAATTTTTCCAACGAATATGTTAGAAGTGTTCTGAGTTCTAAACTTCATACAATGCATTTTATGTCACTTTGCTTAATTTTCTTTGAATGTGAGTATATTCAGTGGGAGGCATTTCGGAGGGAGGGGGAGCGTTTTGAATATGGGTCAAAACCCCCACTGGCTCTTTTTATATTGAATATTTTAAAAATAATTTCAGAGGAAAAATTTGTATTTCCATCCTTTCTCCATTAGCTAATAAAAAAAATAAATAATTTAAAAAATACCCTTTTAAATAAATTTCATCTCAACTTGTGCCTAATACATTTATATAAAATGATAAATATTGATTTGTTTTTTATTTTTTTTATTTTTGTAATTATCAAGATAATGGATAATTAAAAAAACATTTTTTTTTAAAGAATTTTTTTTATTACGTCCGGTTTCGTCTCTTATTTAACCTCCTCAGGTATACATGTATATATAAACAACATTTCTTGAAGGACCTTATATATATATAGGTATATTTATAAGTTATTTTCTTTTTATATCATGATTTAATCGAGGAGTGGCTGAGACAGATAAGCTGCGGATTACGAACCTAGAGAATGAAAATAGCTCGGGTTCGAGGCTTGCCGCAAAAATTATTTCCAACTTTGCCAGAAGAAGAAAAGTGACCACCCCAAGAAGCCCAAGTGGTATCACAATGGGCCATTACTGGCCCAATGGAGGGTGGCAACTACCTAAACCTAACCTAACCTAATCATGTCGTCAGGGGATCAAATGACCTAAATATGAGCCGAAACCGGTAATAAATAAAATTCTTTAAAAGAAATGTTTTTTAAATTATCCATTATCTTGATATTACAAATAAAAAAAAAATAAAAAATCAATATTTATTCATTTCACTCCACTTATGTTTTAATAAAATGATTAATTTATATACTTATTTATATAAAATAATCAAAACTTCATCCAAATTTTTTATAAGTCTTTTTCGGCATCTGAGACTTTTTAGACTCCGTCCTTATTTATGTAAATTATTTGGCAGCCAATATAATTTAAATAAATTTTTGTCGCTCATCCCGGGAACCTCTGACCTTTGGTACTTGAAACCTCTAGCTCTGCACTAAGGGACAGGGCCATCCAAATTTCCCTCAATTCCCTAAATGCATATTCTTTATAAAACTGTAATTTATTCCTAACTAGAAATATGAGTAGTAGTTATTGTTGTATTTATTGTATATCACTTTGAACCGGAGACATGGCCTCCTCTCTCAACTCTGATAAAACAATGTCCACGCCCACTCATTGGTTTTTTTGTTGATATCTAACAAATAAAATAATTGAACATAAAATGTCAGTGACAAGACTTTTGATTTATGACATTCTTAAAAATATATTTTAAAATAGTAAATTAAATTACTAAATAATTTCATATATCTTTATTGATTTTCGAAAAAATCATAAATTTCTACACTCTGTCTTAAAGCTTCAAACAAAAAGGAATACAATCTCTTAATCCCTTTGTTGGATTTAAAGTCTTTCATTTAGACAACATCTTTGGAAAATTTCTAAGTTCAAAGTAAGTACTATCGAGTGTAAAAGAAAAGTAAAAGTTAAATAAAGATTGATTATTTTTATTTAATAATGGAATTCTCCTAGCGCAGTATGACCTTTCAAAAAATCGAACTCGTGTCATTAAATTACAAAATAATAATCATAAAACTATTTTTAAATTTTTAATTTCGAAGTATAGTATTCAGAGAATAATTTATTTTGTTTTTCTATACTATACTATTAAAGTTTGAATATTAAAATTACTATTCTATAAAATTGTAGTAAATATTTTATTAAAAAAAAGATAAAACTATTTTTTTTAATCACATCCAAATAATAAATAGGAACATTTATTTTAATACTAATAAAATTTTTCTTTTTTAGGTGAAACGAATCCCATATTTATATATTTTATCTAAAATTATAAAATATTTTTATCGATATTATTTGGTCTCTCTTTTTATGTATTTCACCAACCACTGTATTCTATCGCATTTTACATATTCAAGTATGAGTTAAAAAAAAATTGGGAGTCAATTCTGTTGGTCAAATAGGTTGTTAAGTAAATAAATATTGTTAGGAGGGTCGGGAGTGTTGTGAAGGCGTCAAGTGATAAATAATCTACTCTATCAAAAAATCAATTTCACTTTTATTTAAAGCATCTTTAAGCCTTGCGTTGAAAAGTAAATGTAAAAAAGAAATCCATGCACTTGCAATATATAATGTTATATTTACTTCTTAACGCAAGGCTAAAGATGCTTTAAATAAAGTGAAATCGATTTCCTGAAAGAGTAGATTATTTATCACTTGACGCCTTCACAACACTCTCCTATCCTCCTCAGAAAGATTTATCAAAACGATTTTCGCCTTTTACTAATATAACGATAAATAAATGAGCAATTTTCATTCTTTATTATTATTATTAGGGCACTAAACATATTTACTTAATATGAATGCCATTAGAATTTTAATATAGTCTATCACATTGACGACCTTTCATGTTTAGGTATTTAAAAAAAAATATTAAATATTGTGCAATCCTTAACTGGTTGGTTTATTTCTTATAAATTAATATTTATAATAAATAGAATATAAACATTAGATTATTTTAAATTTTATTAGTAACGGTATTTTGTAATAAGTATTCAGATTAATCTATTATTTCTCAACCCCAAAGTAGAGGCATCGTGATTGGTAAATAGGGCAAAGTAGCGCAAAGTTAATAAAATTATGAAAAAATACTAGACCAGATCTTGCTCCTTCTTAAGATCTTCTGTACGGCCTTATTTGTCTTTATACTATAGAGTTTAAATTTCGAGCATTTTTTTGTTGACGGTTTTTGGACATATGTAAAATATGACACTTACAATTAGTCAATATGGAATGTAACAGAACACCACAGAATAATGCATTATTATTTTTAAAACTTATTATAAAAATAAAAGTTTTCCTAAGAGGATTCGCAAACTCAGTTCACTTTTCAGTCGTCGAAGTGTACTAGAAATTTGAGGAAACTGTTTAGTGATAGATAGATCATGTTTATTAATGTAGTGTTGTTTAAGATCAACCGAGAATATCACCAAGATGGAAGCAAGCATCTGCTGGAGATCTCTGCAACGGCTAATGGTAATAGATCTTCAGATTCAACTACCCAAGTGTTAAAGTGTATGTAATGATTATTTGCAACGTCAATCCTTCGCCATTTGGTTCTTAGAATAGTATGAAGTGGACCATCATTTAGGCGAATAAAGGCCCATTTTCATCTTTAAGAATTCTTAAATAAGCAAAATTGTCGGAAAAATTCTCAGGATATCCATGAAAGAGGATGATGTATACTCAAAGAATTTCTATTTGGTGCAACTTTTGGTTAGGCTGAGCCAAAGGGGCATTTTTTTCAAAATGAGGCCGGCAATTATAGGCAATGGTATCGAAACATGCTACAGGATTTTTTTATGGCACCAATTGGAAGGTATATGGATGTCACACATTTTCGGCGATTTTGCGATTTAATGGGGATACCTTAAATTTGTATTCGCCTTTGTAAAAGGTCAGTAGGCTTGCTGGCCCTCTTTGAATTTCAGCCTATGCCTATGCTTAATTCAAACAACACCTGCTTCTTTATTTTATTTGAAATTTCAACATAGTCTTCAAGTGACATTAAATTTTTCTATCCCGATTCATACATCTTTTATGATTACACTCAAATGTCATATGATGAATAGATTGATTTAATGATGAAATCATTTCTTATTTTGTTTCTTTTTTTTCTCTCTATAAAATTGATGAATTAAATATATCAATTAGTATAATCTTTTCCTCATCTTTTATCATCTCTTATCCAAATAATTATGGACATAGGAGGAATTAGCGTTGAAGGCTTACTCGTAATCCCTTTATTGGCAATATGATTAATAGAAAAGTAGAATAGAGGGGCAACAATTCATATAATATTTAATATTATATATTATATATATAAATTATGAGTTTGCTCCCACCCAGAAGATGAACTTTGGCTGCTATTTTGAAAAAACAGTGAAAAAATCAAACTTTTTCATTTTAGTTTTAGGTAAATAAATCAGAAAATTGCATTGGTTCAAAAAGGTCACTAAAAGAAAAAAACATTAAATGCTTTAAATTCTGCATCAAAGGAGTGGCTATTCCCATTAATTCGGTTTAGAGATATGATTGAAATCAAAAATCAAAAGTTGCCTATTTTAAACAAAAAATTATTTAAAAAATGGCCTATATCTATATGTATTCTTGTAATGAATTAAGAAGAGAATTAAATACTTTACAACTTTCCTTACTTTTGTCGTAAAATTGACTGTAAAATAAGTTATTGAAGTTTAATAATCGAAAAAAATTTTTTGTTAAAAATAGGTAATATTTGTCTAATAATTTGAAACATATCTCTGAGCCGAATTTTAACATGTAGGTATGTAAGTAATTGAAAGCAAGATTTCACACTTCTTCTGGTTTTAATAATAATGATTATTTTTATCTATATATTTTGTAAGTTATTTACAAATTAAAAAACTTCTATTTTTGGCGTTTTTTTTAAAGATATATATATATATATATATATTCTTTATTTAATCATCACTTTTTAGTTTAATTTAATTTTATTTAATTCTTAATATTTTGCTTAGTCATCGCTTAAGGTCTTGAATGGAGCAATCAAGAAAATGTAGTCGATTAATATACCAGTCATGGTCTGATGAGGATTTTGTATCTCCAAGGTCGAAACATCGTCTCTATTTATTTGTAAATAAAAATAATATGGCATTTTACTATGAAACCATGTGACTGTGTCAGGAATGAATGAAAAGTGCAATTATTCTTTTTTTTTATATATTACATCAAATCACAAATATGAGAAAATAGTACGTTACAATACCAACGTCATAAATTTCATTTTTTATTAATTATTGTTCTTCTTTGTTAAGATTTAGTTTCTTACATTTTATGAATATCTTCAAATTTCTTAAAGAAAAATTTACGTTAATATATGATTTAATAAATGAAAAGTGTATAAAATTTCATCCTAAGATTTTCATCTTAAAATTGTAAATCGAAAAATTCACACTCCCCTAAGTCGAAATTTTTTCAAAAAATACAAAAACAAAAAAATTTTGTTCCTTTCTGATTTGCCTCATTCACTTTTTTTATTTCTGAAAAATAACTAAACTATGAACAAAAATGTTAATAGAATGATGACTCTACAGTTTACTATTTAGAAAAGAGAGAGATAATGTATATATATATTCTGAAGCGCCCAGCTTAGAAGAATGACAAATAAATAATTCTATTTATTTTAAAAATTTGGTCAAATTAAAAATTCAAGAGGAAAAATTTGGAGATAACAGGAGTTTGAGATTTTTTGATTCAGATTTGTTGGTTACCTAAAATTCAGGCGTTAAATTGTTTCTATTTTATTTCGCCATTAAAGTTAAGTTAATTATACAAAATTCGGTGCTTGTAATAAAATAGATGTATTATTTAAAAGATAAAAAAAAAGTCGCAAAATGATAAGAGATTTTCCTTTAATCCGATATCGGATAATAAGATATGATTTGAAAAAATCTCTTCTCAACTTTAATGAAATCATTTTGAAAAAATTTGTCTTGTCCCTTTAATTAGGAACATGGCCTTAATTACTAACTTATGTAAAATTTCGTTTCAAACCTTATCATGTTCATAAGCACACACAGAGACACTGTTTTCTATACTAGAGCCACGTTCAGAAGTTCCGGGTTTAGGAGCGAATGAAGAACATAGCAGGCGCCTTCGCCTTTTGAAGCGAAGAAGTTTGAGACATCTGATGAGGGTATTCTGTTTGATAGAGAGGATATAGATTTCTTGGACTTCATAGAATAATTCGGGAATTTGTTTAATCTTGCCTATAAATCAGAAGGGCGGTATGGAAAAGTTTAGTACTTAGTGTATAGAAAAGTTTATTAATGATCAGTAATATTACTGCTATCATGGATACATGAATCCGTTCTTTTTTGGTTTCTGGAAGATAGACAACTCAAATAACCAACTCAATAATAGATTTTTGATTACTCCAGAGCAAAGACATACGCAATTATTAAAACTTCCTTGACAATGCGTTGTCTGCTCTAGAGGAGCTCGGGAACAATTGATAGAAAAATTCATTAATGAGTTAGTGATTTGGGTTGCCTACAGTAAGCAAAAACGAACGAATTTATAAAGAATCGTTCTTCTTTCAAAATAGATCCTAATTAATTCGTTTTCCAAATTAATTATAAATAAATTAAGATTTAAAATTTTCCTCTAGCGCCCTGACCTTCATTAATAACGAATGTTCTTGGCGCTACTACTTTTCCATTTTAACTATTACGTTATACATGTTTATATATTAAGAGTCTCATTTGAATTCCTTCTTTTTTTTTTTTTAATTTTATTGGAGTTGATAAATAATTAGCCACGCTTAGATCCAACTTAATAAATGTCATCTTTCGAATGAATCGACTCTAAACTATCCTTCTTTACTATTTTCTTTGAACGTTTACAAGTTTTAATTGACCTACATTTTAATTTATAAGGAAGTTTTTATTATTATTATTATATTTGTTTATCATCAAACTGGGATTATACATCCATTTTTATAAAGTTTTATAATCTCTCTCTCCTATCTTTTAATTAATCACATCTCTTTTTAACATTTAATGTTAAATTTTATCTAAGAATTTGGAGAACATTTAAATTATATCTAATTAAATTGAGTTGATTTTAATTGTCTCTTAGTAATAACTTATTTCCCCAGAGGACAGACACTTTTTTTTAGACTATATAGGTGGATAGTATGCAATAGTTGGGCCCAGGAGTGCCTCCTGAAATTGAACTGAACGCTGGTTGACGCATGCGCGATGATTGTTCTTTTGGAAATTCGTTTTCTCACCCTCTTCCTTATTATTAGGCTTATATATATATATATAATATTCACTATTGCTACCTAGATTGGAGATGGAAGTAAATAACTATTATCTCGTGAAATGTATGCCTGAATTGAAATGTTTATTTTAGCGAAATTTATAACTGGCGCTGTCGTATTTTTTCACTATCTATACAACTTCTGGAATGTATAGTAATGCCGTAATATCCGTTATGGGAATATCTTTTTGATGAATGTTTTCATAATTTTGTCCACCCCTATAAATGCTGACAGGAGGGTTTATGGTAAATAAAAATGAATTTTTTTTAGAATGATAATTTTTTTTTTTTTAAATCTAAAAAATTTTAAAGCTTAAACGTTCATATTATTTATCTGAACTGGTTTTTTTATTAAAACAAAACATGAATCTAATACCTTTTATTAAAAAAAAATTTCAGATAAAAAGACTCAACGTATGCTGGTAGCTGTATATAGATATATAACGATATCCGTCTATATAAAGATATATAACGATATCCGTCTTCTTTTTATTTATTTATTTTTACAAAGAAATTCCCGGAATACATTGACAATCCTGCCCAGCTAATATAACCCGGGCTCGATTCCCGCCTTTTCCAAATAGGTTGTCGCTTAGGTCTAAGTAACGGATAAAATCAAGCTTCATATGACATATACAAGTTTTTTATATTAATTTCTAATAGATATCAGGAGGATTTTTAATTATTTTTACTTGTTTTTTTTTTAATTAAACTATATTTATATTCTCCTGTCGTTGTTTTTCAGTTATATATTATTTTTTTACAAATAGGGAATAATTAATTGACATTTGATGATGAAGAGGTCTTTGTTCGTGAGATTTATTTCTTTTTAGCTTTTGATAATCCTCGAATAGAATTATGAATTACTATTTCTTAAGTAAAATAAGTTCTAATTACTTTATTCATTAAAATACTCTTCGAATGTCAAAGTAAATAAATAATTAAATAAATAATATATGTAATAAATTAGATTTTTGGTGTTATTTATTCTCTTTCAAAATCATAAATAAAATTTGTGAATATTAAATTAAATTTTTTTTTTTTTTAATTTTTCAAGATAAAAAGCATTTATTTTTTAGAAACGACAAAAAAAAATTCTTCAAAATTTTCTAAATAAATCCTATCCAATAAACACAACATTTTTAATTTTTTTCAAAATTTGAAATGTCAAAGGTGTATTTAAAAGCAAATTTTGTATTTTACCTAGTTGTGAGAATTTTTCTTCCTAGGAGATGAATCCATCTCTGGACTAGGCTAACACTTTGCACAGGACCTTCGGCAACCTAATTTTTATCAGATCTCAGCATAAAAGTCGCTTAAATGTGAAACATTTTAATTAAAAAACAATCACTTCATCCATAAAGACACATTTTTATCCCGTTCTCTAATACATATAATATACTATCCTCCTCAACCTGTATCTTTTGTTTCGTCTTAATGGATAATTAGAAGACCTCCATGAAATTCAAAATCATAATGTGGTTTACCTCTTAATAAATTTATTATTCATCTATCCATCCTCTTTCAGAGGAGAATTAAATTAAATTGATCTTTATTAGTTAAATAAATAATTAAAATGTTTAATTATGAAGATTTTTCTTAATAGAGTTAAAACTCCGTTGCCTTAAATAATTAATGGCTATAAGTGTAAAGATTTTTTCTCCTCTTAATTAAGTCAATGCTTCAAAACAACTTAATTAATAAAAATAAATTTTAATTAATTTTATTGCCGGGAGGGCGAAGAGAGTAGCCATTGATGAAAGAATAAGAAGCAAGAATAGAATTGACTTTTAATTATTGGATAGTATCTTACAAAATTTTATTATATTAAGAGGCTTCTCTAGCACAGCGATTCTTTTCCACTGACCCCTTTTTTTTAAATTACTTTGAATATATAGTTACAAGTCCTAAAAGGTATTAAATTGTCCACCAAAAGGCTTCGGACCCTCTGGGAGGAGATGGCGGCCTCCGCGGATCACAGTTTAAGAAACTCTAGCAGACAACCCTCCCGTTAGCCTAGGTTTGTTAAATCCTCAAATCGTAGACTCCTTTTACCCTCTCCAATCGGAGAGATAGAGAGATTATTTTTTTTCTAAAGCCTATTTAATAATTGATTATTCAGAAAAATTCATTTTTATTCTAATTTTTTTAGGTTGACATTATTTTTCCATAATAGATCATTTTTAAAAATTAAAAAAAATTCATTTTCATTTAAACGAATTTAACCAATGTTTTTATTGAGAAAATTTTTTTTTAATGACTTTTTCGGTATATGTGGCCATTTAGACTCCGCCCATATTTATTTTAATTAATAACTAGCCAAGATAATTTAAATAAATTTTATACCTCAGGACGGGAACAGGAGAGGAACCAACGACCTTTATATCATGAAGTATCAGTCCCAAGGGAAAGGCGCACGTGAAAGGGTTAAAAGCGAATAATAACAATGCAGCTAAGTTTTATTTCTTTATTTGCTCGATCACAATTTCTGTCGTTTCAATGATCGTTTTATGCCTTCTTAAAAAATTAGACAATTCAAAATGCTTTTTCTAAAAAAAAAAAAGCTGATATTTAGAATAAACCCTGGGATTAGAGAGTGTATTGTTTTATATTTTTAAAATGTATTGGATTAGAAACAATATTTTGAATTTCAAGAAAAACAATAGAAATTCTGATCGAGTAAATAATGAAAAAAATAAAATAAAATAAAACTTAGCTGTTTTGTTATTATTGATTTTTAACCCACTCAATAAATATAACAGATAAGAAAATAATAATAATTCTTATTCTTTCTTGGCCTTATCTCTAGGCGGGTCGGCAAAGTTCATCATCATCATCAAAAATTCATTTTCATCTTTTTGGGAGATTATATATATTTTTTATACAATTAAAAAAGGCTCATTTTTTCTATTAAAATTTATAAAAAAAAAAAAATTACAACAATAAATGTATCAAATGTTTTAATAATCCCAAAATAAGAGAAAACGTTACACTTTTTAACACATCCTAAACATTAAGAAATTTGATATTGTTATTTAGTATAATAAGAAAAGCTTATAGTCTATTTTGAAATATAATTATTATTAGATTTTTTTTCTTATTTATTAAGAAATATGATCTTGAATGGGGCTCGCAAAGCTTAATGCACTTGATCAACAGTTATTATAAAGAATATTACGAAGAGGATTTCTGTTCTTGTCAGAGGATGTTGCTGACTCATAATGGACAACAACAAGAACCTAGACAGTGACTAGACAGACGGAGAGAAGAGGAGAGTTCGAGTAAAAGTACAAGAAAGAATAAGAAGAATAAGGCGAATAAGGCGAAGACGAAGAGGGCGGAAGATCCCGATGACCGTTAATCTCAAGAACTCCTGCTCCGGAGGACGATGACGAAGTCCTTTTTAGAACCCATTCTCCAAGCACATAATTAGGCCAGATATTCGGTTCGATCTAAGTGAGTATGATTAAATCATTTCAATTCTTTAATTACCATGAAAAGGGGTTAAAGTCATTAGCAATTGAGACTGATAACAACGAATATTTTAACTAGTATATGAAAATAATACTAATGAGGAAACATAAACTTTTGAATTAGAAAATTTGTATTTTTCTGGAATTTTATTTTCAGATCAAAATATTTATCAGAGACTCATTTATTTTCCTGTCATCGATTTATTTTCGTGTAAGAGAGATAAACAACTTGTCGTGTCGTTATAATGGGTTATTTGGAGGGATGATCAAAATAAAATGGTCTTATAAGGCCAATAAAGAAAAAATTATACTAAATTATGTTACTAAAAATAATTGTTACCAATTTCTTAAAATTAGCCTTAATTTGTGGGACTCAAGGTGAAGGTGAATAAAAAGAGTGAGAGATGCAGGCAGCCAAAAAAATATATCAAGAATTTATTTTTTGATATGAGTCTTTATTTATTTATTTATTGTAGGCCGAAAACAAAATAAAATAAAACATGAATAATAATGATTGATATATATATATATTTTTTTAATATTGATTCATAAGCATAAATTATTTAATAACACAATCTAATAACATAAACATGTTTCTCTTAAATCCGACTCAACCATAGCAGGTCCGACCTCAAAAAAAGGACTCTGCATCATCACCTGCCCTAGGGAGTCGCCAAAAGCATAAAATTGGCAACGCAACCTAAGAAAGTCAGATACATTTCATAATTTCCTATTTTAAAACTTACTAAATTTAAATATTCAAATATTTCTTACATTATTTATGAAAATTGAACCCTCTTACACATCAGAACAAAAAAAAAAAATGATTTTTCTTTTCGTTTCATAAGTATTATTAGTGTGTATGATAATTGTAATTAACATTTTTGGGATATATTTTTTTCCATTTCAAGTAGGTAATAAATATCTTTCTCATTCATTAAAAACATTCCAGCCAACCTTCTTTCTTCATTAAACTGAAGACACACAGAAAAGGGTGGAAAGATCTCGCAATGAGGAGCTAGGAGTACTGCAAGTCAAAAATAAGATTAAATGATTAGAGAAGGGAACAGGAGGTAAAATTTGTTTTGTTCTTCAA
Organism: Anisolabis maritima; assembly: GCA_010014785.2. Taxonomy (NCBI): domain Eukaryota; kingdom Metazoa; phylum Arthropoda; class Insecta; order Dermaptera; family Anisolabididae; genus Anisolabis; species Anisolabis maritima. The sequence goes on along the minus strand of JAAAKE020028892.1, from coordinate 3,929 downwards.
GAGAAGACCATACATAATCAATCTAACCCATCAAATTGTGATTATTGTTTATTTTGAAGTTTGAAAAAATGGATTTATGATTATTTTTTCTGTGATTTAACTTTATAACAAAAATATTAACAATCCCCCCTCCCCCCCCTTGGGGAAGGAAGCTATAGCCGCCCAAATTTTGCCAATCGGGAATAAAAATTTTATTTAATTAATTCTTAAATTTTATATAATTCACTATCAAATTCTAAACTTATAACCTAATTTATAAAGTGTTCGAAAGAATTTTAAATGTGATATAATTAAAAGCTTAGAAATTTGCAATTCTTGACATGGATTTAACGAGAGGAGAGAAACATGAGAAGCCAAACCCTACCTAAACTCATTTGGTCTGTTCGGAATCGCTAATCCTAAACCTTACAAGTACATTTATTAGAAATCATTGCCAAATGGACACGATGAGGCTTCCATTTATAAATTTTCATTCCTATTTATTTCATTCATTATAAAAAATTCTTATTTTTTCTATTCGATTAATTTTTTGGTATTAAATTTCTTTTCGTTTAAAATATTATTGTGTTTATTATTATTATAAGTTAACCCTATTAAATAATATTAAACTAGCCAAGCTGGTCATAAGTCAAAACAAAAACAATAAATTTACTATTGAAAATTGTAAATATTTTTTGTACTAGGTTTTATTTGACCTTCATTTCATAATAAATAATCATAAATTTACGTATGTTTAAAATTATAAGACGAAACTAGGCCAGAAAATATAATTGCGAGTGAAGTCGAGTGTACGTTGATATAGAGTAAATGAAACACATCGTGACCCAGATAGGCCGGAGATTCTGGGCTCAATTTCCGGGGCTATATGATCACTTAATCCACTAGCAAAAAGGCCCACCCACAAGACATGACTATGTTCGATTCAGTAAAAAATCTCGAGGTGTATAGAATTTAATAACAATGTTTGGATAAAAATTTGCATCATTTTTAAGAAAGTTAATTGTTATTTCTTCCAAAACTGCTCTAACGATTACGATTAAATTTAAGAGATGAGAGGTGTAGCTGTGTTGTAAATATAATAGAGGAGGAAGCACGATCAGCAATAAGGCAGTCTGGATGCTCAATAAAAACTCAACAAACGAGGTTTACTAGTTCATCTTCAGCCCAAATTGATAGTTGTATTTATGTCCAGAGGTGGTCAGCATGTATACATATAACAATGTATCATGAGTGACAATGATCTTAATTTATGATGCAATCTCATTAGTGTGTGAGTTATGATTACAACTAACAAATTGGACTGAAGATGAACCAATAGTCCTCGTTCGAAACGATTCAATTTTGAGCATCCAAAAGAAAGATGTCTTATTGATGATCTTGCTTATTCCTCTATTATGATTAAATTTAATAGTGGTCTAAGTATTTACGATATTTAAATTTTTCGAGAAGAATGAATTTAAATATTTTTTTTCATATATATATATATATATATATCAAAAAAATTTATAATTTATTCTTCATTTCACAAATTATTTAATTTCGCTAGTTTTGGTAAATTCTGATTTTGATGGCGGTACATTTATTTAGGATACTTGTTTAATTAATAAGATTTTGGGAAAGACATTTTTACAAAGTAAAAATCTAAATGAATCAAGGATTTACAATTTAAAATTTTACGCGCCAATACATTCAAAAACAAAAAAAAATTTTCACTATTTTATGGAGAAAAAAAATATATAATTTTGACATATATTCACAAATTCTGCCAGATTGTTATTCCCCATCTAAACGAATAATTTACTTATTTTATATAAATGAAGAAAAAATTCATACTGTTTTAATATTAGTAGGCAAATAATAAGAATCTCTCTTAATATATTTAAACATATTTTAATGACATTTAATTAATATTAAATAAATACTAAAATAGCTAGTTTGAAAACTTCATAGATGGGCGTGCCTAAAATTTAGGCAACCGAACTCACTCTCCGCTCATTGGATTGCCGCGTTTTTTCATTTATCATTTTCATTTAATATTTTTCTTAAATTTTCTGATTCTCTCTCTATTATGATTAAATATAATATACAATAGGTCTAAGTATATCTTTATAAACGTTAGCATAAGACAAAATGTATCTTTCATTAAAAATTTATCCTCTATTGAACAAAAATAAATTAGAAAATAAATAAAAGCTAACAAACAAAAGAAAAAAAAATTTTTCTCAAGTTGAAATAATGAATCTCAAATCATCTCAAATCTCAAAAATTGAATCTGGATTCAGGGGAAGATAAAATTTCTTAATTGAAGGTTCAAGACGAATGGACGGACACCCTCAATTTATTAATACCATCTCACTACTAATTCAAACGTTGATTTAATCTCCCCTTACTTTCTAGAAATATTCTTAAGATATTTCCACGTTATAAAAAAAGATAATTTAGGAAATTAGCTTATAAATTTCTGGAACATGTTTTCATCCAAAAAAAAAAAAAAATTGAAATTCTATTGCTTTAGATTAAAAAATAAGAAAAAATAAAAAGCGTTAAAAAAGGATAACCAAATTATCCTGAAAAAATGTGATTTGAATCTATTCTGTTTGAACTAAAAAAGGATATATTCAGATAAATTTTATTAAATTCCATAACTTCTCACCACAAACTATTAAAGTTAATGGGGTCCTTTAGAATCCCTAAATGCTGGCCTTGAAAGGAACTCGGTCACTAGGACCCAAGCTGGTTTATTAAATAAACATATCAATCAAGAAATCATCTCAAACAAACAAAACAAATTTAATATAATAGGTAATTTTTTACTTCTAGTGCTTATAAATTCCATTAAAAAAATTATTTAGGCTAGATAGAAAAAAAAGTATTGATTGCATTCGGTCGAAAAGAAATTGAAGAGATAGGAGCGTAGAAAAGGGCGAGTTCAGGGGAATCTATTCCTTCTCCTCAATAAAACCTTATAAATTCAAAATTTTAGTAAATAGTCTTCAAGACCTTGTCATAGATATTACTATTCAACTTTAGAGTTATAATATATTTAAAATTTTTTTGGAAGTATATTTTTGGTGATGGATCAAGTCGGGAGTCGTACCCGGGATCTCCAGCCTATCCGGGGCCTGGGTATCCTTTGCACCATATGGCTGGCCACTTGATGCTTCAGCAAAAATTTACTCACAAAGAAATTTAAAATTTTCATATTTTCATAAATTTATACATACTCAATTTCTGGAATTTTAATAAAGCTTTGAGAGTCGCATGTTGGATTGCCCTGTTTAACACGCAAACAATTTCATTCGTTCATAAAGAAATTTTTTCAATGCATTTAAATAAAAAATTCTAACTCTGAGGTGAATTTATAATTTATTAAATAAGTTTTCCATAAAATAAAAAAAAAAAAAAAATATGGCGGAAAATAAATAATAAATTTATAAAAAGAGATTATTTTTATCAATATACAGTAGTATAGAATTTAATAAATGTCCTTTTGTTCGGACAATATATTCCATTCAAGATAAAAATATCTTTTTTTATATCGAAATGAGGTGGGAAGGAAATGAAATATTTTTGATCTCTAAATTTTAATATATATATATTTTTTTAGGATTATTCAAAACATCCATTCGATATAAATTCTATAATTATATCTTTTTATCTTTATATATTTTTACAAACCGTTGAAAGAGAGATATTATTATCAAACCCCATTTTAACTCTTCGGGATTTTTATACCTAAACACGAATTGGGCGATTAATATTAAAAATTAATTGTGTGTGTGTTCACATTTGGAACAAATTCGGTTGAACAGATTTTTATGAAATTTCATCTTCATCATCATCAGAAAATTAAAATATTGGGTTGTTCGGAAAGTCATTTCGTTTTTTCCCGCCAGAGGACTTAATTACGTTTTTTCGAAACTAACTTC